>OX411761.1:28055378-28217878 GCA_948252205.1 Orthosia incerta
ACGGAGATATCAGTGAACATACATAAAAAAAAACATACAAGAAGTCGAACATAGAACCTCCTCCTTTTTCGAAAGTCGGTTAAAAATACTACCGACTTGTGAAAGTAACGAAAGAAAAGTAAAGAAAGAAAGTAAGTAAAGAAAGAAGTGAAAAATAACTTTATTTTAGGAAGTCCGTGTCCATAACGCAAATAAAAAATCTTTTTTACAAAAAAATACTACCGACTTCCAAATAAGAAAACTACAAAGTGAAAAATAACTTTAATTTTGGAAGTCGGTGTCTTTCCTAGGTACCATTTTTTTGCGTTATGGACACCGACTTCCAAAATTAAAGTTATTTTTCACTTTGTAGTTTTCTTATTTGGAAGTCGGTAGTATTTTTTTGTAAAAAAGATTTTTTATTTTTCACTTTTTAGTTGTACCTAACTAATAGGCAAGTTGTTTAGTAAGTTTCCTATAACGCCAGAATAGACGACCCGAATATCATAAAACTTGAACAAAACCGATCAAATGAGTGATCTGATTACCCCTTAAGAGCGTACTGGCGTGATGTTATGTTATGAAATGGTATACACAATAAACAGACATGCGATTGCAGCAGTCCCGCGAGATTTGCCGTTATTTATTGAAGAGTTCTGTTGTATATCTTCGAAGTTCTTCATCAGATCTTCACTTAATTAAAATGGGACCAATTTCGGAACATACTCTATCAAACAAAAAAAGAATTTTCAAAATCGGTCCACAATTGACGGAGATATCGGTGAACATACATAAAAAAAAAAAAAAAAAAAAAAAAAAAAAACATACAAGAAGTCGAACATAGAACCTCCTCCTTTTTCGAAAGTCGGTTAAAAAATGGTATCTACGAAAGACACCGAAAAAGTTTTTTTTTTTAAACTAAAAGAATACGGCGTACTTTACGAGCTCAACGGCAGTCTGAAAGGAGACGTACGTTTGCAAGAAATACATGGGAGTCGTTCCACAACGCTGCGTTTGATTATGACGCATTGATTGATTACACTAACCATCGATTAGTTCTCATAGGAAGCATGGATAAAAAATGTAGATATTGTGAAGCACTCAAGTGGAATGATGAAACACTTGGAATGTGTTGCTCTGGTGGAAAAGTTTCAGTTTCAACGCTTGGTGAGCCAGAAGAACCACTCAAGTCTTTGCTTTTGTATGACAATGATGAATCGCACCGTTTTTTAAGCAGAATACCAAATATAATACATGCTTCCAAATAACTTCATTTGTAACATATATTTTGTTCACACTATGTATGTTAGCGACATCTGCCTCCTTTTTGCCAAACAAGTTCGGTTAGTTGTGTCGCTAATCGATTGTTTGATCATTTGGGTACTAGATGGCGCTGACATATGTATGACATAGATGAAAGTTTAAATAAAATAAAATATATTCTATTTGTGTGAAATCATTTAATTCAATAAGCACACAAATTCAACATACAAATTAATAAATTATTAAATTCTTTTCAAATTAGTTACATAAAAAATGATAATTTAGTAAAAGGCCTATGGCTTAAAAGTAAAGTGTTCAAGATCGGTATTTGCGATGACTTAGCCTTTACTACGAGTGAACTTGCGTTGGGAGGACGGTGTCCAAAAAATAACCTCAAAGGCAAGGATCAAAAGAAAAGTTACGTAATGCTATATGGGGCAAGGCTGGCTAGCGTCAAGATGAAAAGCTCATCATAATCAATTTTTTTTTTTTTTTTTTTTTTTATTTTAGATAGGCTCGCGCTTGACCACTATCTCACCTGATGGTAAGCGATGATGTGGTCGACGGTGTAACACGCTTGCCTAGAAGTAACCTATTCACTCTTGACTTAAAGACCCCGAGGTTGTAGCTATCTGGAAACACAGACTCCGGCAGGGAATTCCACTCCTTAGCTGTACGCATAATGAAAGTATTTCCAAAACGTTTAGTGCGTATGGGTGGGATGTCCACCATGTACCGATGGCGCATCGCCGTACGTCTTGTAGTTCGATGATGAAACGGGCTAGGCGGAATTAGATCATGCAATTCCATCGCACACTCCCCGAAATGCAACCGATAAAAAACCGACAAGCTGGCAACTCGACGACGATGTTCAAGGCTTTGGAGCTTTGACTCGACTAATGCCTCATTGCCGATGAGCCTCTTGGCCCGTTTTTCGATCGACTCTAGTGCATCAAGCTGGTATTTGGCAGATCCGTCCCAGAGATGAGAACAGTATTCCACGCAAGATCGAACTTGCGCTTGATACAACTTAAGCAGCTGCTCTGGCGTGAAGTACCGTCCCACCTTCGTAAGGATCCCCAACTTTTTGGCAGCCAGTTGAGCCTTTGCCTCAATGTATGGGCCAAAATTGAGTGTCGATGTCAACGTTACGCCAAGAAGCTCAAGATGGTCCGTTATCGGTACGGTTACACCTCGGAAAGATGGAGCCGGGTGAAATTGGCTCTTTTTCGCGGAGAAGAGACACGCCTGTGTTTTTGCGGCATTGAACTTGACCAGATTGGCATCGCCCCATTCGGAGACTGCTTCCAAGGACAAGCTCAAGCGCTCCACCATGGCCTCACGGAGAGACCGGACCTGAGGCCCAGTGGCTCGTGCGTTGGACAAGTATCTCTCAGCAACAGTGCTGTCATCTGCATACCCAAAGGTGCCGGGTTTTAGCAGATCATTTATGTGCAGCAAGAACAATGTCGCGGAGAGTACCGACCCCTGAGGGACCCCGGCATTAATATCCAATAGGTCCGAAGAGCAGCCATCGATAACTACTCGAATGGACCGACCCCTCAGAAAGTCTGCAATCCAGTCACACAGACCACCGGGCAGACCGAATGAAGGAAGCTTACCAATAAGGCTTTCGTGCCAGACCCTATCAAAAGCCTTCGAGATGTCGAGGGAGACGGCAAGCGCTTCCCCATGTCTCTCGATGGCCTCACTCCAGGTGTGAATGGCATACGCTAGAAGATCCCCAGTGGACCGATTTCGGCGGAAGCCGTATTGGCGGTCGCTAAGGATGTCGTTGGCTTCTAGGTATGCCAGGAGCTTACTATTAAGTACGCGTTCCATACTCTTACAGAGTATGGACGTTACAGAGATGGGTCTGTAGTTGGCCGGGTCAGCACGACTGCCCTTTTTGGGCACGGGCTGTACGTTGGCTTGCTTCCATGCATTCGGCACTTTTCCAGTCTGATAAGAAAGGCGAAACAGGCGTGTCAAGATCGGAGACAATTCAGGCGCACAGGTTCTGAGAACAATTGCTGGTATACCGTCGGGTCCGCTAGCCTTATTCACATCGAGGTTGCGCAGCACCCTACGTACGTCCTTTTGATGGATGCGAATGTCCGACATACTCGTTCCGCATCCATCAGGAGAAGGAGGGGGGCGTGCGCCACCAGGATTCAGTCGCGAAGATTCCGCAAAAAGAGAGGCAAACAAGTTTGCTTTCTCCTCAGCGGAGTGGGCCAGCGACCCATCGGGTTTCAGCAGTGGTGGTAGTGAGGGACGGCAGAAGTTCGATTCAACCGATTTAGCCAGGGACCAGAACGCCTTACTACCTGCTGGGTAGGAAGCAAGTTTTATCCCTATCCGGCTAATGTGGTCGAACCGAGCCCTTCGCAACACTTTCTTGCAGGACTTGGCAGCCCTGTTGTAGGCTTTCTTCCTCTGACCAACGTCACTCGCCTTGCGCGTTCGAGCGTCGACCCAGGCATGGTACGCTTCATGTTTACGCGCATCGGCGCGGTTACACTCGGCGCCAAACCAAGGTCGGTCTTGGCTAGACATTGTTACGTCAGAGAACGGAATGTAGTACTCCATTCCCCGACGCAACAAATCCGTCACGGCGTCCGCGCACGACGTAGGATCTGATGAAGAAAAGCAAGTAGGCTGCCAAGGATAGGATGCGAAGAAAGATCGCATCCCATCCCAATCTGCTGACTTGTACCGCCATACCCGCCGGGTGCCTCTTGGGCTGGGATCGGGAGGGGAGTAGACGGATACAGACTTCACCAGACAGTGGTCGGAACTACCCAAAGGTGGAGATACCGACACCGAGTAACGGTCTGGATCTGTGGTCAGCAGAAGGTCCAAGCAATTAGCCGTATGCGAATCAACATCCGGCACCCTCGTTGCCCCCTGGACCAGCTGAGTGAGATTTAACGCTAGCGCAAGCTTTCGCGTCTCTCGCCCAGCATGGTCAGTGTACTGGTACGGGAAGAGCCACTCCTGGTGGTGGGCGTTAAAGTCCCCCAGTATCACCAGTTGGGCGGACGGGTACCGCTGCTGAGCCTCGTCAGCCGCCTCACTAAGGTATTGTGTAAGCCCGGTTGTCTCCAGATCTCCGCTGTGCGACCTGTAGACACAGGCATAGATAATTTTATCCAGACCTGTGTCCACCAGGACCCAAAGCACTGAGTATCGGGAATCTTCAAGGTTTCGGAGACGCCGATAACAGATGTCGTCACGGGCGTACATGCATACACCCGCGCGTGGCTTGAACCTGTGCTCCAGGGTAAACCCTGGGTAAGAAAGATACGCCACGTCTGACGGACATCCGATCTGCGTCTCCGAAAGGAACAAAAGCGCTGGTTTATCAGTCTCCAGATGATAGTGGACTGCATCAAGGTTAGAGTGTATACCTCTGATGTTACAGAGGTGAACCTTATGAGACAGTGAGTGCTGCCGCTGTACAGCTTTTTTTCTTTTGTTCCTAATTGTCATAGTTGAGAGGATAGGAGAGGAGAAGGAAGTGAGATGAGGTTCCACGCTGGCATCCCACAGACACGCGCCGGCAGGACGCCATCATTGGGGGACTGGTCTGGAGACTGCGGGGACGCCCGAGCCCCCCCGGAAATGTCCATCGGGCACTGTCTTCTGGTCGCCAACCAGCACGATGGCGCATTCCGGGATTTTTCGTCAGTTGGCGGGGCAGCCTTTCGTGTGTGGCTGGCACACTACTTGGGCCCCCAACTACCTGCGGTCGGCCAGCGGCGCACCGTGCCTCGGATCCCGCTACCCTCCGCGACCAGTCTCCCGATACATCCCTAACAGCGCGCATCAGGCCGGTCTGCCTGCAGTGGAACAGCTATCTCGACCCAACTCCTCTAGTTGGCTGCACCGAGCATCGTACCGGAACACGGCTAGGCCGCTTGGCGGTACGTCTTTGTCCGGTGGGTGGTCACAAGCCTTCGGCCGAAGCCTACCACCAGTTAGTGTCACCTGATTAGCACCACCCGGGGACCACGTGTAGGGTAACAAAAATAGGGGTAACTCTCCTACGGACGCGGGTGACTCAGCCCCCAAATCAATGATCTAGTAGGCGCTGTGAGTATTATTTTGAATTTGTCTGAATGCCCATTTTCATGACACATGTACGTTTGATCTTAACATGCAATTTTCTTCTCCTTGGCAGGGCTCCAAATGCTATCTTTAGGTATAATTTAATATATATATGAATAGCTAATGGTCAATTAGCTGTTCAAGCTACAGCAGTCTCCTCTTGCAAAAGGTTCCTAGCATAATTGTTATCATCTGGTATCCAGCAAGCTCACGGACAGCTACACAGAGAACGATGCTGTTTGAGGAATCATATCTCCAGCATTAAATATTGTGGGTAATCTATATCCCTTCAGAAAGTGAGTGGTTCATACTTTGTAACCTCAAGATATTATATTGATGGAATGTGTGCTTGAAGAATTAAATTAGTTGACCAAACTTGAATGTGTTTTACTTCAGTCAGCTTCATGTGAGTTAATCCCTGCAATTGTCTCAAGCTACTTACTACCCAAGAGTTAGCCGGTTGGGTAAGGAAAAGCTGCCTTACACATTCGGTGTTGATAAAGAGGTACTTATGCCAGGGTTTTTAGCAAAAGATGGTAAAACTAAAAAAAACTTTTTTACAAAAAAATACTACCGACTTCCAAATAAGATAACTACAAAGTGAAAAATAACTTTATTTTTGGAAGTCGGTGTCTTTCATAGATAATTTTTTTTAATAAATACTACTCTATGCTTACAACCCATTTCCACATTTTTGACGATTTAAACAATATTTATAAGAATCAAAAATCAAATTAGTACCTACTTTTTTATAATCTATAGGCTCGCGTTTGACCACTATCTCGCCTGATTTTAAGCGATGACGTGGTCTACGGTGAAGCACGCTTGCCTAGAAGAAACCTATTCACTCTTGACTTAAAGACCCCAAGGTACTGCATTTAATGTTACGCAAAATACACTATTTTTGAACTATTACTGTGTTTTTTATTTTCTACGTTTTACGCGAACGAAGCCGCGGGTAGAAGCTAGTAGTTCAATATAGATTAGTTTAAGTTATCACTTCTGTCGGGCGTCCCGAGACGCACACGTTGTTTATTTGCTATGTCGTAACCTTGGTTGTGATGCGTATTTCTTAATTTTTTGGGTTCCATAGCCAAATGGCAAATAACGGAACCCTTATGGATTCGTCATATCTGTCTGTCTGTCTGTCCGTCCGTATGTCACAGCCACTTTTTTCCGAAACTTTAAGAACTATGCTGTTGAAACTTGGTAAGTAGATGTATTCTGTGAACCGCATTAAGATTTTCACACAAAAATAGAAAAATAAAACAAGATTTTTTTATAACTGAAACTTAGAACTGAGACTCAATATTTTTTTCATCAAACCAATACGAGTGGGTTATCTATGGATAGGTCTTCAAAAATGATATTGAGGTTTTTCATATAATTTTAAACAGAATAGTTTGCGCGAGAGACACTTCCAAAGTGGTAAAATGTGTGTCCTGTAACTTCTAAAACAAGAGAATGATAAAACTAAAAAAAAATATATGATGCACATTATTATGTAAACTTCCACCGAAAATCGGTTTGAACGAGATATAGTAAGTAGTTATTTTTTTTAATACGTCATAAATCGTAAACCGCAATTTACCAAGTACGGAACCCTTCGTGCGCGAGTCCGACTCGCACTTGGCCGGTTTTTTGATTCGATCATGCAAAGAAACTTCGAGCAACATTATTTAAGCTTTCTGATAAGGCTATACGCGATATACTGTGGACTTTCATTAGCAAACCATACGAAACGATCAAAAAACACTTCAATCCAATGAAGAAAAGTCAGGCTTTGTCTTACATTCGTCTCATTGTGATTTTATATGCAAAGTCGTGAGCAGCGGCATATGCCATTGCAACGCTTATTTCCTTATAAGTGTTTTATTGGACAAGTAACAATATTTACAACATAGTTCCTGATCGTCATTGTGGCGACTCCACGTACATCGTGTGTTGTGGTCGCGCTGGCTCTTTGATATGGTAATGCGCGCACTGTATATATCACTCCACTGCTCCGCTCCACAGTCATTCCACACACTTTGCTCTCACTCTGCGCTGTTCCTCCAAAAGCTCCTCGTCATGTCACACTACTCATGCATCTTTCTGCTGTTGGCTGCGCTGCTGATGCTCGTGAGTATCCTTATTTATTGTTTCTGTAATATCACTGGGCCCTTTATCGTTGTTGGTCATTCAACAAACCCAACCAAACCTCTAATGCGACTCGAAATATCATCACATACTTCAAAAAAATTGTAGACTTAAGAATGTATATCGCTATTTGTTTGTGCTTGTCCGCAGTGGTACGGCGCGCGCCAGGTGGACGCGGCGCCCACCTTCGGCCTCCTGCTGCGGTACGTTTTCCTGTGTTTGCTCTACTGCGAGATAGTACGCACTGACTGTACGAACATGTTCCCCAATACTGCCGCCCCACCGACGATACTCTAGCTCGCGCACGCGTTTCTTTACAACAAATAATGTCACTCAGATGCTTTGATACTTGTTGCGTATGTCCGTTTGACTGAGGTGAAGTCTACACGCGAATAGCGTGAACATTATCTTTATGCTAATGGTTATCATCATGATTTTTGACAATCTAGACATCCCGGCTAAAGAGAAAAACAAGTACTAAATATAAGTTATACATTAAATATTATGAGTAAATATTATCGGCCAATGCGAGTCGGACTCACGCACGTAGTGTTCCGTACCCAGGGTGGCGTCAACTATGTATGTATGGGGATACCCTTTCGTTTTCAACTTTTTTATTTTTTGGAATTTTTCCTATAATTGTGCCTTAACTTTTTGAAAAATTTCGTGATTCTAGGTTTCTTAGGGTTCAACGGGTCAAACTTAAATGGTAGTTACCATTGAAGTTTTCGATCCAAAACCTAAATGGTACTTCCGGTTGATCTACAATTATCAATTTTGGTTAAAAGCAAGGTCTTACAGGGAAAATTCCAAAAAATCAAAAAAGTTGAAAATGAAGGTCAATTTTGGTACTTACAAGTTTTCGTGAAAATCTAAATTCGCCCATATCTTTTTTATCGTGTTGGCTCAGTACCATGATTTTTTACACCTAATAGGGACTATAGACCAATGGTAAGCTAAAAGCTTATTTCAAAAAGTTTTTTTTTAATTGGAAAACTTATTTACCTTTTGATGTACGGAAACCTAATTATAGATGATTTATTCATTTAAATATTTTTTTTAAAACAAGCTTTTTAGGGTTCCGTACCCAAAGGGTAAAAACGGGACCCTATTACTATGACTACGCGGTCCGTCTGTCTGTCTGTCTGTCTAACCGTCTGTCGCCAGGCTGTATCTCATGAACCGTGATAGCTAGGCAGTTGAAATTTTCACAGATGATGTATATCTGTTGCCTTCTTCTTCTTTCGTGTGAGGTGTGGCCACCTCTGGTGTCAGAGTTAATTAAGCCGCCTCTGGGAACCCCACAGGCCTCTGACTTGGCTATTTCAGACTTACATCAACTATGTAAAGTCCAGGTTTCCTCACGATGTTTTCCTTCACCGTTGCCTGTGATGTCCAAGATAAACTTAGAAAGTACATATGAATTTGAAAAAGTCACATTGGTACTTGCCCGGATTTGAACCCACGACCTCAAGCACGAGAGACGAGGTCTTAGCCACTGGGCCACCACTATCTGTTGCCGCTATAACAACAAATACCAATAAATATTAGTTTAAAATAAATTGTAGCTCTAAAAACTAAAAAACACGCTTTAATGGTAAATTGAACTAAAAAGTTGCTAATCCTGAAGATCTTGGTAAGGCGAATGGGACAAACAATTTAAACGCGCACGGTAGAATCAACTTTTATTACTTGTAAATTTTAATTTTTGTTTGACTTTCAAAAGTACTTTGACTTTGACTAAATTATTGCATTGTCATCGGTCCTTGATAGGTGTGCAAAGTTTCAAATCAATCCGACGTTTTGAAGTGGGTGAAAATCACGTTCAAAGATTCCGTTACATTGATACATAGTTACATAGATACATACCAAGCTAATAAAAGCGTGTTAAAAACTAAAAACACGTTTTTGTAGATAACCGAACTAATAAATAAATTGTAGTTCTAAAAACTAAAAAACACGCTTTAATGGTAAGGATAATGGGACAAACTGTTTAAATTATTGCATTGTCATCGGTCCTTGATAAGTGTGCAAAGTTTCAAATTAATCCAACGTTTTGAAGTGGGTGAAAATCACGTTCAAAGATTCCGTTACATTGATACATTGATACATTGATACATTGATACATTGTTACATTGATACATAGATACATACATACCAAGCTAATAAAAGCGTGTTAAAAAACTTTTTTACAAAAAAATACTACCGACTTCCAAATAAGAAAACTACAAAGTGAAAAATAACTTTATATTTGAAAGTCGGTATCCATAAATTTTTTTTTTTCTGTATTAATAAAAACTAAGGTTCTTAATAATAAATTACAATCTAGCCTTAATAGACTAATAAGCAATTTAACTCTAACTTATAATTATATTGTATAATGTTATGACTAAGAATAGTGTCAATTTGCACTTTTATACAGTTCGGTAGCACTTTCTTAGAGTCTGATACGTTAAAAGCACTTAGTTCACGTGTTACATGAATAGCACAGTATTGTTTGCTATTATTTTTTCACTTATTATACACTACACTAACTCAAATGGTTTAGTTCTCTTTAGCCTACGCACTATGTCCGTGTTATCTAGCAGCTGGATTGCTTCCACATTCACATGCCGATGAAGTCTGTGTTCGTGGGCTTCAGCAAAGTTTTGAATAACGGTCGTGACGAGTTTCATTTTAAGGTCGCGGTGAAGGTCGTCATTTCTGATGTACCATGGTGCATTAACAGCATCCCTGAGTACTTTATTTTGAAATTGTTGTATAATTTTAACATTGCTATGTTTAGTACAGCCCCATAGTTGAATACCATACGTCCAAATTGGCATAAGAATATGCTTGTATATTATAATTTTATTCTGTATTGATAGACAGGATTTCCTTCCAAGTAACCAATACATATTTTTGTAACGTATATCGAGTTCCTGTCTTTTCTTTTTGACGTGAGATTTCCAACGCAACTTGGCGTCAAGAGTTATGCCAAGGTATTTAGCTGTATTCGCATAAGGCACTTGCATGCCGTTTATATAGACTGGGTGGTAATCGCAGTGTTTAATAATGAAGTCAATGTGAATCGATTTTGACTCATTCAATTTGATCTTCCACTTTTGTGTCCAGTCGTAAACTTTGTTCACAGCTAGTTGGACTTTTTCTACTGCTTCTTTGTGGTTTGAACCAATAGCCATAATAGCAGTATCATCAGCAAAGGTCGCTATGGTGTTGTTTTCCAGCTCTGGGATATCACATGTGTATACCAAGTACAGGATTGGGCCTAACACACTTCCTTGTGGTACTCCGGCCTTAATTGTTTTTAGCTCAGAATATGCATCCTCTTACCTTATCCTAAACATTCTGTTGCTTATATATGACTCTAGAATATCTGAAAATTCAGGGAGCATGCGTCTGAGTTTGTATATCAGACCCTCATGCCAAACTTTGTCGAAAGCTTGTGCGACATCTAGAAATACGGTGGCGCAGACTTGCTTGTTTTCGAGCGTTTTTTCGATGATGTTTGTTATTCTGTGTACCTGGTCTATGGTAGAATGTTTTTCCCTGAAACCAAATTGATGGTTCGGAATAAGTTCTTTTTCTTCTATAATTGGTTTTAGCCGTTTTAATAAGAGCTTTTCAAACAGTTTAGATAATACTGGCAGCAGGGAAATTGGTCTATAAGATGATGCTTCATGGGGTGGTTTTCCAGGCTTCGCAATCATTATGACTTCAGCAACTTTCCATGGCCCAGGTACATGTTTTAGCATAAATGCAGCGTTTATAAGTCTGGTCAGCTTAACTATGGCTTTGCGCGGGAGGTGTTTTAAAATTTCTCCTGTTATGAGGTCATAACCCGGGGATTTCTTCGAGCTTATGTTGTTTTTAATTTCTCTCACAACTTCTTTAGGAGTTACAAGCCGAATTCTTTGGTTTTGTGATACATTTTCACTCTCAGATATTTCTATGGAACTTTCATTAGGTTGAAAAGTAGCTTCTAAATATTGGGCAAACCTTACCGCTTTTTGTTCATTGCTTATGGCCCATTTTCCATCACTGTTTCTGATGGGAGGTATTTGCATAATTGGCCTTTTTAGTTTTCTTGTAGCTTTCCAAAGAGAGTAATCCGTTGATTGGTCGTTGGTTAGCTGCACAAGGTTGGAGTTCAGAGTTTCATCCTCAAATTGTATAATTTTCCTCTTTAATTGTTTAGTTAGGTTGTTTAATAGTGTTTTATCCCGCGGGCACCTTGTTTGCTGCCAGCGCTTTCTTTGTTTTCTTTTCTCTGATAGTAAATTCACAATATCCTTGGGATAGATATGCCCTTTATATTTCCGTTTTAATTGTGGAGTGTTGTTCCATGCACATTGTTGAATGTTAACAACATATTTGTTTACTTCTGAGTCAAGCTGATCCTGATTTTGTAATGGAGTTTTTAGGTCGATTATTTTATCTAGATCAAGGGCAAAGCTGTCCCAGTCTGTAGACTTGTTAACCAGAGTTAGATGGTAATCTCTTAATAGAATTTTTTGACTTAGTCTTAGTATGATCGGGGAGTGATCCGAATTCATAAAAAACTCTTCCTCCAAACTAACATAATTGGTGGATATGTTTTTACATATGAAAAAGTCTATGAGATCCGGTATTTTCTGATGATCAGTTGGCCAGTATGTTGGTTTGCCAGTGCTCATAACTTCACAATGTGTGTCTCTAACTGCGTTTAAGAGCTGTCTTCCCTTTGTTGTTGTCAGTCGTGATCCCCAATGCGTATGTTTGGCATTAAAATCACCGCCTAGGATGAATCTTTGACCCAAAACTTCAAAGAATTGCAAATATCGCTCTTTTCTTATCATATGCCTTGGAGGACAGTAAACAGCTGCTATGGAAACGTGACAAAATTTGGTTTTGACAGATACTGCTACAGCTTGGATGTCTGGTTCTTCAAATTTACTGTGCTCGTAATGGTTAAGGTTTTCTTTAATTATAACCGCACTACCTCCTCTGGCAGAGTTGTCAGGGTGAAGCGAATTATATATCTTGTATCCTTTAAATTTAACAAAAGATTGTTTAGTGAAGTGTGTTTCAGAGATTAAACACACGTCTATGTTTTCTGTGTCTAGGACTGCCTGCAACTCATTCTGATGTTTGAGGAGCCCATTGGAGTTCCACGCCATTATTTTTAGTGTATTAGTCATTTATGATTATTAAGAGCAGCTGTTTTGGTGCTGGATTCTAACTTCTCTAGTCGTTTGTCAAATGTAGTAATACATTTTAAAATCTGATTTATCTTATCTTCTAGATTTGAGGGTTGTGTGCCTTGTTTTGCAGCCTGAGCATAGGAAATACCTTTGGTGGCTTGAACAGGTTTAACAGTTGACTGGACACCTTCTTTCCGTGTGTGTTGGTCAGGATTCCCTATTGTAGAAAACTGTTGGGCTGTTGGCACAACAAGTTTCTTTTTCATCATTTGCATCTCTTTGGCTACTTCACACCCTCTGTAGTTGGCTGGGTGGGGTAAGCCACAGTGGACACATTTCGGTTTCTCTTGCGGCGATTTAATACATTCGGCTGTAAGGTGCTTGCCAGTGCATTTTACACACCTTGGCTCTTTTTTACAGTATTTATGAGTATGCCCATATGCCTGGCATCTCTTACACTGTGGAATGAGTTTCGGATTTTTGAGAGGGTGAATTTCAATTTTACACCCTAAAATGTACTTAGTTGCATATATTTTATTGACATCTTCGTCATTATAAAATGAAAGGACGAACATATTGAGCGGTTCTTTACTCTTCCAGCTCAACTTGTGGTCAACTTTTTCTATTTTAAGACCTTGCGATATTAAATCATCTTTGATTCGGTCTGGCTGGCAAGAGGAATGTAACTTTTTCACTACAACTCTTATTGGCCTAGCCTGTTTGTTTTCATATGTGTGCCAATGATAGTCTTTCTCTGTCAAAAACCTAGCAATCGCTCTATAAGCGTCATCAGTTTTAGCGTTGATCTTCACACCGTCTCCATTCAACATTTTGGCGGTGAAAGATTCAGTTGGTTGGGTTTCAGTCAGTGAGTCGTAAAACATTTGGTAGCTCTTGACTCCGTCTATAATGATTGGCGGTGGTGCACGCACTTTTTTGACTAATGTCTGTTCTTTCTCCAATGATTTTTGTTGTTGGGCGTTCGTTCCGGGTTGTTGTGGGGGAGAAAGGGAAATGTTTAACTTCCTTTTTTTCCTACTTTTGGCCCTTATCCACTCAGTCTCTTTAGCGAGTTCTTCCTCGTCTGTGCAATACTCGACGTTTCCTTTTTCAGACTGAGCAAATTGTATGTTGCTCTTAGCTTCCAACTCCTTGGGGCCATTATTGCCTTGTTCCTGGCTTGAGCTGGGATTTTCATTTTGGCGGCTTTGTAGTTGATACTGAAGGCTTTGTATTTGGACCTGCAAATCATTAACAAGAAGTGCCAGCTTTTCTCTTTCTGATTTTTTTGGATGTAACTGTCATACAACAGCTTTTCCAGATCAGTTTTGATTTTTATTTTTGTTGGCGACATTTTAGGGTAAATAGGCACTACACCTTCACAATTAACTAATTGCACTGTTTACACTATAATAAATAAATAACTGGGTCATCGCGGCGACCTTGACCAACCGATTTCGCAACGCGGCGACGACGGCGTTATTTTGATGCGCCAGCGAATTACGCTTACGTAGCTCACTCGCGCGAATGATAGGTATTCGACCGTTCTCGATAGAAGTCAAACGACGACCCATAATGGGTATCTTTCGTAGGTACCATTTTTTTTCGTTATGGACACCGACTTCCAAAAATAAAGTTATTTTTCACTTTGTAGTTTTCTTATTTGGAAGTCGGTAGTATTTTTTTGTAAAAAAGTTTTTTTATTTTTCACTTTTTAGTTGTACCTACCTAATAGGCAAGTTGTTTAGTAAGTTTCCTATAACGCCAGAATAGATTACCCGAATATCATGAAACTTGAACAAAACCGATCAAATGAGAGATCTGCTTACCCCTTAAGAGCATACTGGCGTGATGTTATGTTATGAAATGGTATAAACAATAAACAGACATGCGATTTCAGCAGTCCCAGAGATTTGCCGTTATTTATTGAAGAGTTCTGTTGTATATCTTCGAAGTTCTTAATCAGATCTTCACCAAATTAAAATGGGACCAATTTCGGAATATACTCTTTCAAACAAAAAAAGAATTTTCAAAATCGGTCCAAAATTGACGGAGATATCGGTGACCATACAAAAAAAAAAAAAAAAACATACAAGAAGTCGAACATAGAACCTCCTCCTTTTTCGAAAGTCGGTTAAAAAGTAGATAAATTGTAGTTCTAAAAACTAAAAAACCGGCCAAGTGCGAGTCGGACTCGCGCACGAAGGGTTCCGTGCCATTATCGCAAAAAACGGCAAAAAAATCACGTTTGTTGTATGGGACCCCCTCTTAAATATTAATTTTATTCTGTTTTTAGTATTTTTTTTGTAGCGGCAACAGAAATACATCATCTGTGAAAATTTCAACTGTCTAGCTATCACGGTTCATGAGATACAGCCTGGTGACAGACGGACAGACAGACAGACAGACGGACCGCGGTGTCATAGTAATAGGTTCCCGTTTTTACCCTTTGGGTACGGAACCCTCAGGTCAGGATCTGATGATGGGATCCTAGAGAAATCGCAATTAGCAATTATTAATATAGCAATTTTGGTATTTTCATCAACAATGCGATCATTTGCACTCAGAAAGTATCATTTGGTGAAGTGGCCATCTGTGGTCTTCTTCATCAGTTGATGAAGAAGACCACAGATGGCTACTGAAACTCCTAAATGCTAAGTATGTCACGGGCATAAGATATCTCGAATAGTTAACCGACTATAATGAAGCAAATACTTACAAATAAATGGTACTGATGAAAATGGAACTTAAGTGGCAGTGGGCAGGGCACATTGCTTGCAGAACGGATGGCCGATGGGCAGAAAAGTTCTGGAGTGGCGACCGCAAACCGGAAGACGTTGCGTTGGAAGGCCTCCCACCAGGTGGACAAATGACCTGGTGAAAGTTGCAGGGATCCGCTAGTTGCGAGACGCACGGGACCGGTCAATGTGGCGACGCTTGGGGGAGGCCTATGTCCAGCAGTGGACGTCTTTCGGCCTATATGATGATGATATGATGATGAAAATGGCACCATCGAACTGATCTGATGATGAAGCCGGAAGGTAGGCACTGGAACTCTGAAATAAAACAGTGTATCCTAGTCGTGTTTAGGCTTATTGGAATCGTCATGAGCTGTACTTTGGCTATGAATGATTATCATATTAATTGGAGGTACCTATCAAACGAAAAGAAAAACAAAAAGTAAAATCTTTTTAACACAAATCAAACCGACTTCCTGAACAAAAACCTACAAAGCAAAAAATAACTTTCTTTTCCGAAGTCGGTGTCGAAAAACGGAAAACAATGGATACAAAAGACACCACCGACTTCGGAAAAGAAAGTTATTTTTTGCTTTGTAGTTTCTTGTTCTGGAAGTCGGTTTGATTTTTTGTTAAAAAGTTTTTCCAGTTCATTTATTTTTAGCAGTCGGGTTTTTTGTTTTTATAATAATTTGTTTTTGAACTTATTTTTCATTTAAAGTATTTTGGGGTTTCTGCAGAACCACATAACATTCTTATTTATTTAGGGCTTTTTGTTTTACATGTATCTAGATAATGCATAAGTTACAAGAGTGGACTTTGCGACGCCGTAGTCGATAAAAAAAAATTGTTTTCATGACTTTGACGGTATATATCTCGCAAACGGTACGCTGGACAAAAATATCCCTGTTCAATGATATGATGGGGTGGGGCCCATATTCAATTTAATGTGATGTCACAAAGCCTTTAACCAGCGGACAAACAAGACGCTTGCAACCCCTTTTATCAAATTATAATAAGTAGTTTAAAGTTATGAGGGAACAGATGAACATACATACATACACACATACCGGTCAAAACATAGCCCTCCTTTTTGCTTCGCCGTAGTCGGATTAAAATGAAACACCAACCGACTATTACCCCTAATGAACTGTGCAAGCTCAGCCAAGGAAGGCCGCTGGTTAGTGCTGGGCCGTTGTAAAATATGGAATCGAAAGTAATGGCAGGTGTGACTTGCACACTGTATAATGGGTCCCAGAAAAAGTTCGTTAGCATATAGTGACGTAGCAACGAGGGGGTAACGCTATGATTATAACGTTAATTACCAGGGTAAACTCGTTGTCATGTTGTTGTCCGTTTGTTGTGACAGTAACGGGACAACCACTCTGCTGACGGACATCCTGCAGGCCAAGATCAACGCGCTGGAGATCCTCGCCGACTACATCGCCATCGCCGGCACCGCCAGTGGTGAGTGCATACACATACATACACACCCTATCACATACATCATCACTCACCAAGTAAAAAAGAAAGAAATTGTGCCTCGCTGTCGCATATCAAATACCGACAAACACCTAATTAGACAAATAAAAAAATCTGTGTGAGGCCAAAAATGCTCCTATCATCATCATCAATCAATCAATCAATTCATAAAAAAATCTGTAGAAAAGTTGTTTTTCTACATCGAAAATATTACAAAAAAATAACTTTTTGCAAAAAAAAACTACCGACTTCCAAATAAAAATCTTTTTTGCAAAAAAATACTACCGACTTCCAAATAAAAAAAAAACTTTTCACAAAAAAATACCACCGACTTCCAAATAAGATAACTACAAAGTGAAAAATATCTTTATTTTTGAAAGTCGGTGTCTTTGGTAGTTACCATTTTTTTGCATTATGGATACCGACTTTCAAAAATAAAGTTATTTTTCACTTTGTAGTTTTCTTATTTGGAAGTCGGTAGTATTTTTTTGTAAAAAGTTTTTTTATTTTTCAAAACGTCTAAAATACTTCTGCAATAACACAAAATGGACTCCCCCGCCCGTATACGCCGTATGGACTACGGATCGGTACTGCCAACGACTCCGGCCACTCCAATGCGTTATTCGAGCTTAAACATTATTTATTTAGAAATCATTATTATTAAGGATGTTATGATTTTATTTTTGTATATTTTTACATGGTTCATAAGCATATATTTACTATCTGTTTTACACAGCTAACAACGTTATTTAAGTAATTTTTCAATTGCATTTGTACAAAATTGTTACCGTGCCAAGTACATTTTATAAGTTGGTCGACGATTATTCGTAAACTTGTAAAGCCTGTTATGATTTTATTTTTTTATATTTTTACATGGTTCATAAGCATATATTTACTCAGTTTTACATAGCTATCAACGTTATTTAAGTAATTTTTCAATGGCAGTTGTACAAATTTTTTACTGTTCCAAGTACATTTTATAAGTTGGTCGACTATTACTCATAAACTTGTGAAGCCTACTTAACTGTGATAGTTTTCCTTTTAATTTCGTTATATTTACTACTGCCGTGAATTTTTTCACAGAGCCAAGAGCTACCATTTCGCTGGTGGAGGGGGGGGGGACCCTAACATAAATTTGCAATATAAAGCTTAATTTTACGCAAACGGATCTCTGAATTGAAAAATGGTTTTAACAAATCCATAATATTTTTGAATGGCCTATCCAACGATACCTCACACCATGGGATAGACGAGAAAATAAAAATCCATCCCCACTTTACGTCTATAGGACAAACCCAAATAATATTTATTTTCATTATTTTATTTTACCACTTTGTCGGAATTGTTAATATGTATATCCATGTCAAATTATAGGTTTCTAGTACTTTAATTCTCTGAGCTAAGCTGCGGACGGACAGACGGACAGAGCGAAACTGTAAGGGTTTCTTGTTGACATCGGAACCCTAATAAATTGTAGTTCGAAAAACTAAAAAACACGCTTTAATGGTAAATTTAACTAAAAAGTTGCTAATCCTGAAGATCTTGGTAAGGCTAATGGGACAAACAATTTAAACGCGCACGGTAGAATCAACTTTTATTACTTGTAAATTTTAATTTTTGTTTTGCTTTCAAAAGTACTTTGACTCTAAATTATTGCATTGTCATCGGTCCTTGACAGGTGTGCAAAGTTTCAAATCAATCCGACATTTTGAAATGGGTGAAAATCACGTTCAAAGATTCCGTTACATTGATTCATTGATACATAGTTACATAGATACATACATACCAAGCTAATAAAAGCGTGTTAAAAAGGCAATGTCCCGACTGACATATCAACGCCCAGCCTAAACCACTAACGATAGAAGTTTGAAATTTTGAGAGGATGTTGATTTTATACTGTAGGCGTCATTTAAGAAAGGATTTTTGTAAATTTATCCTCTAAAGGGGTGAAATAGGGGATGAAAGTTTGTATAAAACTCTCTCATTTTTAATTTGAAATGAATGAAATTTGGTATTTAGCCTCTAAATATAAAATAATAAAATACGTCTTTAAGCTATTTTTGAATTGCATCCCTTAAAGTGATAAAAAGGGATTTTAAAATTTGTATGCAAACTAAATTGTTTATTATCAAAATTACTTGGAATTCAGTATTTATGCTCTTCAATATAATTAAAGAAACACGTAATTGAGGTGTTTTTGAATTTCATCCCTTAAAGGGGTAAAACAGGATGTTAAAGTTTGAATGAAAACTAAATTGTTTATTATCAAAATTATCTGGAATTTAGTATTTATGCTCTTTAATATAATTAAAGAAACAAGTATTTGAGGCTTTTTTGAATTTTATCCCTTAAAGGGGTAAAACGGGATGTTAAAGTTTGAATTAAAACTAAATTGTTTATTGTCAAAATTATCTGGCATTTAGTATTTATGCTCTTTAATACAATTAAAGAAACATGTGTTTAAGGTTTTTTGAATTTTATCCCTTAAGGGGTTTTAAATTTTGTATGAAAACTAAATTATTTATTATCAAAATTACTTTAAATTTGTTATACAATTAAACACACTATAATTTAAAGATTATTTGATTTTCACCCCTTAAAGGGGTGAAATATTTGAACCCTATCTTTGTAAATTGTTCCCTAGTTTTTCTTTTTATTGATGTAATTATTTATGTGAATTTAATTTAATACCTACTGAGTAATGTACTATTCATAATTTAATCCCAATCTAGGAATATTAGCATTTTATTTTGGTAAAAATACTAGCATATTAAAATATAGCATTATATGTATCACCTATCATATAAACACTACCAGCTAACTGCATTAAAGGTATTTTTTAATAAAAAAATCAGTGTTACATGTGTTAAACAGCTTCGCCTGTAAAATAACTAAAATATACTTCTAAATTTTAGAAGAAGTGTGTTAATTTAGTTAAGGAACAACTATTGGTTTATAAAACTGATAAGTTTGATATAGGTGGGTAGTTGCATATTTCTATGGTGTTAATTAACTCTGACACCAGAGGTGGCCACACCTCACACGAAAGAAGAAGATTGTGCTAATTCGAATTCTTTGTGAGTTATCGCTTTTCATAACGTTGCATGTTTGTATCATATTATATCGATCATCTTGGTAAGTCACCGATTGAAAGACTTATAGTCCCTTGTAATAATTATATGAATCACTTTTTAGTACGCGAGATCCATCGTGTGAACAATCCGCTTTTTCGGAAATAGGTACATGGCAACTTGTTGATTTGTTAAGACGATGTGTAGAATTTAATGTATGCGATGTAAGAATTCTATTTAGAAAGTGATGAAAGTTTTACTAACATTTGTAAAAAAATTATGATTACTGTTCTGTTACACAAACTAAAACATTTTGTAAATTTGAAATGCATGAATAAAAGGATTTTTTATTTAATTTTTATAAAGGGGTAAAAAGGGGTGTTAAAGTTTATGTGAATGGTTACTGGATGTGCTCGGGGAGAAACAATTTTTATAACTCGAGTACCACTGATACTCTCTGACTATGTCTTTGAGTTTAAACGATTACAATTGGACGTACGAGTAGTTATGCGAAAACGTTCCAACCCACAACACACTCAGAAATGCGATAAAGTGACTGTTGTACCTTTTTTGACACCTTACATTATTCTAGCAAAAACATTCCATCCCACATGTAATATTTCTTTATTTATACTTCTCACTGTATGTTCCAACCCACAACTTTTACCAATAAAATGGTTTCATTGAGAATAGAATTTATTTATCCGTCTGAAACGTTTTTATTTAACACGATTCTTAATTTATATTTTTATACAATGATTCAATAATCTTGAAACGTTTTAGAAAACCGAAAGTTTTGCGCCGAAACTGAAACAAAATATCAAAAAATGCTCGGCTATAGCAAAACCAGATGGCATGCTCTTATGCCTGCCTTGGAAAGGGTTTTAAAAATGTATCAGCCATTAAAAAACTATTTTTTGAGTATTGAAAAATAAAAAACTTTTTTGAAGACCTAAAACCGAATTGTAGCCAGTGTCCCGTTTTGAGTCAAAGAATACAAGACGTACGGCGATGTGTCATCGGTACATGGTGGACATTCCACCCATACGCACCAAACGTTTTGGGAATACTTTCATTATGCGTACAGCTAAGGAGTGGAATTCCCTGCCGGAGTCTGTATTTCCTGAGAGCTACAACCTGGGAGTCTTTAAGTCAAGAGTGAATAGGTTTCTTCTAGGTAAGCGCGCTACATCGTCGACCACATCATCACTTACCATCTGGTGAGATAGTGGTCAAGCGCGAGCCTATCAATAATAAAAAAAAAAAAAAAAAATTGTAGTTTTAAAAACTAAAAAACACGCATTAATGGTAAATTGAACTAAAAAGTCGCTAATCCTGAAGATCTTGGTAAGGTGGAGCAAACAATTTAAACGCGCACGATATAATCAACTTTTATTACTTGTAAATTTTTTTTTGTTTGACTTTCAAAAGTGCCGCTTATTTGCCTAGTTGAATAAATATATTTGACTAAATTATTGCACTGTCATCGGTCCTTGATAGGTGTGCAAAGTTTCAAATTAATCCGACGTTTTCAAGGGGGTGAAAATCACGTTCAAAGATGCCGTTACATTGATACATAGATACAAACCAAGCTAATAAAAGCGTGCACTGCACTTTAACAAGTTCGGAAGACATCATCGATGATGTGGATGGGTTTGGAGGAGACCCAGACTTCGACGTACATGTTGATATCGATGACGATATTGAGTTAACCGAACGATTTGATTGACTGTTATAAATAAACAAATTATTTCCTAAATTTTGTCTTATTGATTTCTTATTTATGTTAAACTTATTTATAAAAATATATACAATATACTTTTTGGAACATTTTTGCAAAATGATAAAGAATGTGGGTTCATACAAAAAGTAGTTTAGCAAAAATTTTCCAATACCATTTTTCCAAAATATCTACCGTTTTAACGTAAATATAATAAAAATTGTAGTTCTAAAAACGAAAAAACACGCTTTTATGGTAAATTGAACTAAAAAGTCGCTAATCCTGAAGATCTTGGTAAGGCTAATGGGACAAACAAATTAAACGCGCACGGTAGTATCAACTTTTATTACTTGCAAATTTTAATTTTTGTTTGACTTTCAAAAGTACTTTGACTTTGTCTTTGACTAAATTATTGCATTGTCATCGGTCCTTGATAGGTGTGAAAAGTTTCAAATCAATCCGACGTTTTGAAGTGGGTGAATATCACGTTCAAAGATTCCGTTACATTGATACATACCAAGCTAATAAAAGCGTGTTAAAAGACTAAAAAACACGCTTTAATAGAAAACCAAACTAAAAAGTAGAAAATAATTTTCAATAAATTTTAAATGAGAACAGTGTGATAAACAAAAAAAAACATTTTTAAAAGCGTGAGCTGCTTGATGTTAATTGTTATAATATTTTATGGGGATAGATTGGTAATAGTAGTCATTAACACGCTTTTATTAGCTTGGTATGTATGTATCAATGTAACAATGTATCAATGTAACGGAATCTTTGAACGTGATTTTCACCCACTTCAAAACGTTGGATTGATTTGAAACTTTGCACACTTATCAAGGACCGATGACAATGCAATAATTTAAACAGTTTGTCCCATTATCCTTACTAATAAAGCGTGTTTTTTAGTTTTTAGAACTACAATTTATTTTGAAAATATCTTAAAAAGCAATCCACGATTTTGAAATGTGTTTTTTCTTTTGCACACTGTTCTTAATTAAAAATTATAGTTTTTTTTATTAAATAAGTATTATTATAATAAAGCGTGAGCTGCTTGATGTTAATTGTTATAATATTTTATGGGGATAGATTGGTAATAGTAGTCATTTTGAAAATATCTTAAAAAGCAATCCACGATTTTGAAATGTTTTTTTTCTTTTGCACACTGTTCTTGATTAAAAATTATAGTTTTTTTTTTATTAAATAAATATTATTATAATAAAGCGTGGGGTGCTTGATGTTAATTATTATTCGTGTAATATTACACACAGCTGCTGCGACATTACCAACAGGTGAGCTAGTGGTCAAGCGCGAGCATATAAAATACAAAAAAATAAAAAGACGTGTGGCACTCGGGGACTGCCGCGGTAAAGCTATTGCATAGCATTTTTTTATCAACTTATGCAATTATAATTATTTATTTATTTTTTATTTATGCAGTATTTTTTTTTTCTTTGATATTAATTCAAGTTACATTTTTTGAGCGTGGTGACCGATAAGAAAACAATTTTTTTTCAAAGTGACCCTTATTCGTAGTAACATAAGGTCGCTTTCTTTGAACACCAATATTATTCATGTAAACGAAGACAATTGTTCTACATTAATTTAAATTTCGCGCGCAGTCATTTTGACACATCGAGAGCAGATGTCACCGGTGAAGTGTTTCAAAAAGAGGTTACGTTTAATGAAAGTGAGTGAAAGAAATAAAACAAATAGTATTGTGTTAAAGAATTTAGGAAAGGAAATAATAGCTTTAATTGTTGTTTCTCTTTTCAGGTAATCTATTTTTGTAAGTTCTCTCGTAAAACCTTATGTAAAACGTGTAACATAGTTTAATAAAAAAATATCTCTTTTCAGAGCAACGCAACACAGCTTTTATTTTTCGAAAAACCCTATAATTTGAATCTGTCTGTAAAGACACATTATAAAACAACAATTCTACAGCTGTTACAACAAGGATGGAAAAGTTAAGGTTTGAATTCGTAGTGAAAGCGGCTGAAGATCCAAAAACAAACATAATTGGTATAACCTCAATTACGAATTCCAACAAAGATACCTTTTTAATCCCAGAACATCTTCAACCGGTCAGACTACATGAGATAGTGGTAAAAACACAAGTTTTTCATAAAGTAAAAACTACATTACAAAAAAGACATGACAAAAGACAAGTTTGGATTCCATTGACACCAGAAGTAAGTCAGGAATATATGGATGAGGATGGAAACATGCAGTTTAAGGGATTTTTGCTTGAAGAAATATCACAAGAACAACAACAGCCTTCAACGTCAGGAATAACAGAGGCGGCTTTGACAAAAATCTTAGAAAGCTTCACAGAAACAAAGAGGAATACATTGGAGCCTAAGAACATTAGAAATCTGATTGAGAAAATTGTGATAGAAAAATTCAACAAAAAAACTTCTAATGTATCCCAATGGATACTTATTTTTGAAGCAGAATGTACTCGAACAGGAATAGTAGAAGATCCGAAGAAAATTGAAGCCCTTCGATTTTTCATTGAAGACTCATGTCTTGATTGGTACAGCTCTATGCTTATAAAATATACAATTGATTCGGAGTGGCACACATGGAAAGAAGACTTTTGTGAGACTTTTGCAGACCGCGGTTGGTCACCGGTCAGGTATGCAATCTTATTTAAATATAAACAGGGATCATTACTTGAATATGCATTAAAAAAGGAAAAGCTGCTATTGGAGATAAACAAATCAATAGATAAACCAACATTAATTGATTTAATCGCTACAGGTCTCCCAAATTTTATAGCAGACAGAATTGATAGAACTAACTTAAAAGAAACCAAGGATTTGTTTAATAACATAAGAGGATTGGAACATTTAGTGAATAGGAAGAGTTTAGATAAAAAAATAAGTCTTGATAATAAGATTAAAGAAAAATGTAAAATTTGTGAAAAAGAAAACAAAGGTATTCGGTATCATCCAGAGTCTTTGTGTTGGTTTAAAAACAAAACTAATGATAGACAAAAAAGGGATCAGATAAGAACTGTTAACAATTCTGAATTAGAACTAGAACTAAATGAGATAAACCCAAAAAACTAATAATTCCGCCATTAATCAAACTTAAATTATTACTAAATGATACCATAGAAACTATGGGGATTTATGATTCAGGCTCAAATATATCTTTAGTAAATTCAAGATTATTAACCCTAAAAAACAACCAAAATAATAATCCATATATAGAAAAAGCAAGTTTGAAAACGATTAATGGCGTAAAAAAGACTAAAGGAATAGTAACATTAAAGATAAAGATTTTTGATATTGAACAGAACATGAATGTTTTTGTGATAGATGAAGAAAATTTTGATTATGACTTCTTGATAGGATTGGATTGTATAGAAAAATTTCAGCTTACCCAAAATGAAAAATTACAAATTACACAAAATAATCATAACAAGGACACAAATCAAAAACATAGTAAAATATCACCAGGACTATCAGATAACAATGTTGAAGGAAAGCACAATTCAAATTGGAATCAAAATGACCCAGACAAATCCAGCACAAAATATAAAATTAACTTTAATGAAAACCTAAAAGTATCTAACTTTAACATATCAATAAATCATTTAGACCTTCAGAAACAGTCAGAAATAGACAAATTAATATGCAAGTATAAAACACTTTTTGCTAAAGATAAATATGATGTAGGCACTGTGAAGGATTATGAAGCGCGTATCGATTTATTGGTTGACAAGTACTGTAATAAAAGACCATATAGATGCACTATTGAAGACAAAAAAGAAATTGAACAACAAGTGTCGAAATTATTACAGAAAAATTTAATTGAAGAATCTTACAGTCCATTTGCTGCCCCAGTAACATTAGCTTATAAGAAAGAAGATGGCAGACGATCACGACTATGTATAGATTTCCGAGATTTAAACAAAATTGTAGTTCCTCAGTCACAACCGTTCCCACTAATCGAAGACCTAATGGTGAAGACAGCAAAATGTAAGTTTTTCACAACTCTAGATATTAATTCAGCATTTTGGTCCATACCATTAAGGATTGAAGACAGAAGAAAAACAGCTTTTGTTACTCAGGAAGGCCATTTTCAGTGGACATGTCTTCCATTCGGATTAAAAACATCACCAGCGATTTTCCAGAGAATAATGGGTGGTATCATAAGAAAGCATAAATTATCAGACTTCACTGTAAATTACATCGATGATATTTTGTTGTTTTCAAAAACTTTCACAGACCATATCAATCACTTAACTTTGCTGTTGGAAGCGATATCAAAAGAAGGCTTCAGATTAAAATTCTCAAAGTGTAACTTTGCACAAGACTCAGTGAAATATTTAGGCCATATTATTCAAAATAATACAATAACCCCATTAAAGGATAATTTAATTGCTATCAAGGATTTTCCAGTGCCGAAAACACAAAAAAATGTGAGACAGTTTCTGGGTAAAATAAATTTTTATGGAAAATATGTGCCAAATATTTCTGTTATATTAGATCCTCTACATAACTTGTTAAGAAAAGGACAGCAATTTGTTTGGTCACAAAAATGTCAAGAGTCCTTTGGGACTATAAAAAATCTACTTTGTTCAAAACCCATCTTAGCTATTTATGACCCAGATTTACCAATACTTATTTATACGGACGCTAGTATACAAGGTATAGGTGCTGTCTTGAAACAAAAACAACACACCGGAGAAGAAAAACCTTGTGCATATTTTTCAAAAAAATTGAATGACGCCCAAAAGAAAAAAAAAGCTATTTATCTAGAGTGTTTAGCAATAAAGGAGGCAGTAAAATACTGGCAGTACTGGCTCATCGGCAAAAGATTTACTGTTTTTACTGATCATAAGCCTCTAGAAAAAATGAACATCAAAGCTAGAATAGATGAAGATCTAGGAGACCTCACATACTACTTGTCTCAGTTCAACTTTGAGGTAGTTTATTCCCCTGGAAAATACAACTTAGAAGCTGATAGTTTGAGCAGAAACCCCGTACTACAACCATATGAAAATCAAGATGAGGGTTTCAAGATTGTAAACTTCATTAAACTAAAAGATATACAAAGTGACCAAGAAGAAAATGAAGACATAAAATATCATATAAGTAAACTAATCATGAAAGGTAATCTATATTATAAGAAGGTTAAGAAAAAAGAGAAGATAATACTAACTGAAGAATTTAGTAAAATATTAATAAAAAAAGTACACAATGTTTACTGTCATTTAGGAATTCAACAATTGAAAAACAAGATAACACCTTTCTATGTGGCCAAAAATTTAACGTATAATATTAAGAAAACTTGTGATAACTGTGAAGTTTGTATAAAGAACAAATCTAGAGGGAAACATAACTTTGGATTAAAGTCTCAGTTAGGCCCTGCAACATACCCTTTTGAAATAATATCAATAGATACTATTGGTGGCTTTGGTGGTTCACGTTCTACAAAAACATATTTACACCTTCTGGTTGACCACTTCTCGAGGTATGCTTATATTTTAACTTCAAAAACTCAAAATTCAAGTGATTTTATAAAACTAGTCCAAAATGTAAGTAATGAAAATAAAATTGGCTTAATCCTATCTGACCAGTATCCGGGTATAAACTCAAAAGAATTTAAAAACTTTTTAGAAAAAGAAAATATACCTCTAATTTTCACTGCAGTAAATGCTCCGTTCTCCAATGGTTTGAACGAAAGATTAAACCAGACATTGGTTAACAAAATAAGATGCAAGATAAATGAAAAAAAGGAAAAAACAGCCTGGACAAGTATTGCGCATGAATGTATTCAAAAGTATAACGAAACGGAACACACGGTTACAGGATTTTCGCCAACATATCTATTAGAAGGAAAAAATGTGGATATATTGCCAGAAGAATTGAAACAAGAAACAAGATATAATAATTTATTGAAAGATAGGCAAGTGGCATTACAAAATACGATTAAATCACATAATCAAAATAAAAGATACTTCGATAAGAATAGAAGAGAATATGAAATAAAGGTAGGAGACTTAGTCTATGTGGAAAATGGGAATCGGTTGAACAGGAAAAAACTAGATGAATTAAAAATTGGACCATATGAGATTTTAGAAAAACTATCCAAATCAATCTACAGAATAAACACAGGGCATAAAAAAAAAGAATCTAATCTTTTCCATATAACAAAACTGATTCCTGTACTAGAAAAGTCTTGAACTTTAAGTGTTTTTGGGGGAGGGGGGGAGATGTAAACGAAGACAATTGTTCTACATTAATTTAAATTTCGCGCGCAGTCATTTTGACACATCGAGAGCAGATGTCACCGGTGAAGTGTTTCAAAAAGAGGTTACGTTTAATGAAAGTGAGTGAAAGAAATAAAACAAATAGTATTGTGTTAAAGAATTTAGGAAAGGAAATAATAGCTTTAATTGTTGTTTCTCTTTTCAGGTAATCTATTTTTGTAAGTTCTCTCGTAAAACCTTATGTAAAACGTGTAACATAGTTTAATAAAAAAATATCTCTTTTCAGAGCAACGCAACACAGCTTTTATTTTTCGAAAAACCCTATAATTTGAATCTGTCTGTAAAGACACATTATATTCATTTAACGCCAGACGTACACAATCCTCCATCACAGGCTGACTCGAGGCGACACTTTACGAGAATCGACCTCGAGCCGCCACTACGAACGAACCGGCGATCAAGTCATAAAAACTAAAAACCTCCATATCTTGGAAACGGTTGTAGCTAGCTCAATTCTGAGAAAAATTTGCCCCCCTGCCCGCCGTCACTTCAGGCCAGAGAACAAGATTGCATAACGGCACCCGGCGGGTTTGGCGGTACAGGTCAGCAGATTGGGATGGGGTGCGATCTTTTTTCGAATGCTATCCTTGGCAACCCACTTGCTTCTCTTTTGACGATCCATCGTCATGCGCTGACGTTGTGACTGATGTGTTGCGTCGGGGGATGGACTACTATATTCCATTCTCTGACGTAGCAATGTCTAACGTCGACCGACCATGGTTTGGAGCTTAAACACAAGGCCTACCAAGTGGGTCGTCGCTCGAACGCGCAAGGCAAATGACGTGAGTCAGAAGAAGAGAGCCTTCAACACGGCTGCCAAGTCCTGCAAAAAGGTGATGCGAAGAACACGGTTTGACCACATTAGCAGAATCGGGAACAAACTTGCTTCATACCCAGCGGGTAGCAAAGCGTTTTGGTCCCTGGCTAAGTCGGTCGAATCAAATTTCAGTCGCCCCTCACTACCACCACTGCTGAAACCTGACGGGTCACTGACCCACTCCGCTGAGGAGAAGGCAAACTTGTTTGCCTCCCTTTTTGCGGAATCTTCGCATCTGAATTTTGATGGCGCGCAGCCTCTTCCCTCTCCTGATGGATGTGTGACGAGTATGTCAGACATTTGCATCCATCAGAAGGACGTCCGTAGGGTTCTTTGTAGCCTCGATGTGAACAAAGCGAGTGGCCCCGACGGGATACCAGCAATTGTACTTAAAACCTGTGCGCCTGAAATGTCTCCGATCTTGACACGCCTATATCGCCTTTCGATAGAGACTGGAAAAATGCCGAAGGCTTGGAAGCAAGCCAACGTACAGCCCATGCCCAAGAAGGGCAGTCGAGCTGACCCGGCCAACTATAGACCCATATCTGTAACGTCCATCCTCTGTAAGAGTATGGAACGTGTACTCAACGGTAAGCTCCTGGCATACCTAGAAGCGAACGACATCCTCAGTGACCGCCAATACGACTTCCGCCGAAATCGGTCCACTGGGGATCTTCTAGCGTATGCCATTCACATCTGTAGTGAGGCCATCGGGAGACACGGGGAAGCGCAAGCCGTCTCCCTCGACATCTCGAAGGCTTTCGACAGAGTCTGGCACGAAAGCCTCATTGGTAAGCTTCCTTCCTTCGGTCTGCCTAGTGGTCTGTTTGATTGGATTGCGGACTTCCTGAGGGATCGCTCCATCCGAGTGGTTATCGACGGCTGCTCGTCCGGTCAATTAGATATCAACGCCGGAGTCCATCAGGGGTCAGTGATCTCGGCAACATTATTCTTGCTGCACATTAATGATTTGCTAAAACCCGGCACCTATGGGTACGCAGATGACAGCACTGTTGCTGAGAGATACGTGTCCAGCGCATGAGCTACTGGGCCTTCTTTCCGTGGTGTAACCGTGCCGTTAACGGACCATTTCGAACTTCTTGGTGTTACGTTGACATCGACCCTCAACTTCGGTCCATTCATTGAGGCGAAAGCTCAGTTAGCTGCAAATAAGTTGGGGATTCTTGCTAAGGTGAGACGGTACTTCACGCCTGAACAGCTGCTCAACTTGTATAAAGCGCAAGTTCGGTCATGCATGGAGTACTGCTCTCACCTCTGGGATTGATCTGCCAAATACCAGCTTGATGCACTTGAGTCGATCGACAGACGGGCCAAAAGGCTTATTGGCATGTACTGGTCGCCTCAAACCTCAGAGCCTCGAACGTCGACGCTGAGTTGCCAGCCTGTCGGTTTTTTATCGGTTACATTTCAGGGAGTGTGTGACGGAGGTGCACAATTTGATTCCACCTAGCCCTTTCCATCATCACACTACAAGACGTAAGGCCATTCGCCATCGGTACATGGTGGACATCCCTCCTATACGCACAAAGCGTTTTGTTAATACTTTCATTGTGCGCACAGCTAAGGAGTGGAATTCCCTTCCGGGGTCTTTGTTCCCTGATAGTTACAACCTTGGGTTCTTTAAGTCAAGAGTGAATAGGTTTCTTCTAGGCAAGCGTGTTTCACCGTAGACCACGTCATCGCTTAACATCAGGCGAGATAGTGGTCAAACGCGAGCCTATAGATTATAAAAAAAACAAAACCTGGTAAAGATAATGGGACAAACTATTTAAATTATTGCATTGTCATCGGTCCTTGATAATTGTGCAAAATTTCATATCAATCCGACGTTTTGAAGAGGGTGAAAATCACTTTCAAAGATTCCGTTACATAGATACATACATACCAAGCTAATAAAAGCGTGTTTAAAATCAATTTTATTTTTCAGGCTAATGGATCACACGTCACTACTGGGCGAGCCGTCGCCGCATATTCAAGCTCCATCACCGTTTAAGGAATTTTAGTTATACCGACTGTTTTATAATAAAAAAAATTGCTTTAAATTTAGAACATTGAAATAAAAGTGGTTTAATAACTATTACAGGTTTAGAGATTTTTTGCCAGCTTTGCTATTAGTTTGTTGCGTGATCATTAAATGGTGATGTATTTTTGACAACAATACATCACCATTTAATTAAAAGAAGAATTGCAGACTTGGCATTTTTATTTAGAATCGCTAATGGTTTAACCGAGCTGCCCGAATTGCTGAGCAAAATTGGACTGCGGATTCCTTCTACTTTTCGGCGCAATCCCTGTCTATTGGATACTCCTGTGGCAGGAACGAATTACAGACGAAATTCATACTTAATGAGAGCGAGTCATACATATAACGCGATCTGCCGGGGCGTCGACATCGATGTTTTCAATACTAGCATATTAAAATTGAAAAGGACTCTTTGTAACCTCTTCTTTGATAACTTAAACTAATTAACTAAAATTCACGCTGTTTGAGTCACGTTTTTAAACTTCAAGAAGCAGGAGGTTCTCAATTCAGTTGTGTATTCGTTTTGATTTCAATTATGTTACTGCTGTTTTTACTTAAAACAATGTCTACCTTCTCATTTTTTTTTGTTTATAAGCTGTCTTCTATCTGTGAAAACTTTTAATTGGCCTTATTTTTGTTACTCTCATTTGTGTTAAATTGTTTAGCTGTAAGTTTTCCTAAAACTGTAAAATAAAATAAAATATCAAAATTTTAATTGAATACAAAGGGTTTTGACCACATTACGCTTGAAATATTATTACCTATTCCATTTCTACGTCGAGCTTGCCTGACCTATAAAAAAATGCTGTTTTGTGTCTTACCTCTAAAGTCACGAATCCTAACACTATAAAAGACCTAAGGCCTATAAGTTTTCTACCCTTCTTGTCAAAAGTACTGAAGGAAGTAGTAAATACCCATACTAAAATATCCTACCAGAGGCACAATCAAGTTTTAGATAGGCTATGTTAGATATTATGGACAGAGTCCTGAGTGCTAACCGTTACAATATCAACTTAAAATAAATTGTAGTTCTAAAAACTAAAAAACACGCTTTATTGGTAAGGATAATGGGACAAACTGTTTAAATTATTGCATTGTCATCGGTCCTTGATAAGTGTGCAAAGTTTCAAATCAATCCAACGTTTTGAAGTGGGTGAAAATCACGTTCAAAGATTCCGTTACATTGATACATTGATACATTGATACATTGATACATAGATACATAGATACATACATACCAAGCTAATAAAATCGTGTTAAATAAGAGATGTCCCCGCTTCCCACGCTCCCACACTCCTCCCGACATTTTATTTATTTATTTATTTATTTAGGTTAGCCAACAATTGTTTACACAAAACATTTAAAATTATACTCGCATGATAATACATTTATAAGTGCAACAATTACTTACAGGCTAACACAACATGCACCTTATGGTTATACATACAAAACATTTTTGGCTGTTTACAATAATAATATCAACAAAAACATTACATTATAATTAATCAAAAACAGATTTATAACATTAACAAATTAAAGAACATAAAATTAAAATTACAATTAAAAAAAAACAAATTAAATAAGAAATAAATTGAAATTAAAAAAAAAACAGAATCAATAAATTAAAAAATCAAAATCAATAAATTAAAAAATCTTAATCAATAATTTAAAATAAAATAAATTAAATAATAATAATAAAAATCTCATTAAAAATTTCAAAAACATAACTTATTTCAAAACATCGTGAAATTATTGGTTGTGAGAATAGTACTCAATAATAACTTTATAAAATTGTCCTATGCTGTCATGGTGAATATCAGTAAGATCACTGCAACCATTTAGATTTTTACACAGGCGTGAAATCGGTGAGTTGGCACCCAGAACTGTTCTGCGCGACGGAGGGTACAATGGTGTAATAGGATTACGCGGATATCGGGCTGGGGCACGGAATTTTAGGAGACTTAATAGATTTGGGCAGTCAATTTTATTTCTAAGCAACTTGTAGAGAAACATGGCATCAATAAGTTCTCTCCGAGTTGATAACGACCGCATGTTGAAGTAATTGAGACGGGTATTATAGGAGAGCAGCTGTTTACCTTTTCCTTTAGAAAATGCAAGGTGCCACAGAAACCGTTTTTGAACTCTTTCCAAAAGTAACTTATGTGTGGCGTAATGTGGTCTCCACACAACACTGCAGTACTCCAGGACGCTTCGTACAAGGCTATAGTACAGCATCTTTTTGGTACCAACCTGTCTAAAGCCCCTGGTGTTTCTTATCACAAACCCTAGCATTTTCGATGCTTTCTTAATAATGTTCTCGATGTGGGGGACAAAGGTTAGTTTTTTATCGAAAAGTACTCCCAGATCCCTAATTGTATCCACTTCTTGTATTTTCTTATTACTTAAGAAGTAGTCCGAGTGTATTGGATGAGACTTTCTTGAAAATGACAAATGGTAACATTTTTTTAAATTAAGTTCCATTTTGTTAGTCTTACACCATTCGACAACTCTGTTAAGATCTTCTTGAAGAAGCGCAATATCACTCGAGGATTCAATTCTTCGAGCAAACTTTAAATCATCAGCGTAGAGAAAGCATTCGGAAAAGTAAAAGCAGTGGGGAAGGTCGTTAATATAAATGATAAATAATATAGGAGCAAGGTGTGACCCCTGTGGGGCACCGGAAGTCATGCAATAATTGCTGGCAGGTTATGTTGTTGTTAACGGTTTTCGAACCGTTAACAACAACATAAAATTCACGTTTTGACAGATAAGATGTTAGCCATTTCAGCAAGGGACCAGTGATACCATACTTTGCTAGTTTGTGAATCAGTATGGAATGAGGAATTCTATCGAAGGCCTTGCTGAAGTCGGTGTACAATACATCATATTGTTTATTTGAGTCGATGGTTTCAATTAGGGACTCAGAGAAAGCCACTAAGTTTGTGGCAGTAGACCTTGAGGCAACAAAGCCGTGTTGGTGATCACTGAGATAAAGTCTGAAATGGCTTTGGATGCAAGGACAGATCATTGCCTCAAATATTTTGGCAAACGTGGAGAGAATCGCGATAGGACGATAGTTGGAAATTACGTCTCTCTTGTCCGACTTGTATACAGGAACAACCTTGGCCTTTTTCCACTCAGATGGGAAGGTTCCAGTAGCTAACAAAACCTTAAATATTTTTAATAGCGGGGTAACCAGGGCAGATGCACAGGCAGAAATAAACAAGGGTGGGATTCCGTCAGGACCTGCTCCCTTCTTGATGTTAACACATTGCAGTTTTTCGAGCAGACCATCACTATCCAGTTCTGGTATTGTCAGGCACTGGCTATTAGTTTCTAATGTGTCAAGAAAATTTGACTCACTCCTAATAGCCGTTCCTTCTTCAGACTTCTTCTTTACACCCAAACAGATGCAAAATAATTGCCAAAGAGATCACAAATATCCGAACCATTTGATGTTATAGTTTGGCCGTCAGTCATCGTTAGTGGATAGGCACTAGACCCACCACGCTTGGCCTTTATATGAGTCCAGAATAGTTTAGAATTATATTTAATTTCCGACTCTAAGTTTTCCATATATTCACTGTACAAAGTTTTTGCTAGGTTTTGGCAACGTTTTGAGACTAGTTTTAGTTCTAATTCATCTAACGGGTTCTTATATTTCCTAAAGCGTAATCTTAGTTTATTTTTCTCTTTGAGTGTTCTTATAATTGCTTTATTAAACCATGGAGGGTAACGGCAAGTCATAGACTTACAATTTGGGTCAAATGCATCTATTGCACTATTTAACACTTCATAAAACTCCTTCAACATACTGTCTACATCATTAATGTTAGCAAATTGTTGATTCCAGTCATGTTCGTTAATATAAGTTTTAATAAGTTCATAATTTGCCTTATAAAAGTTTTTTCTCTTGTTGAGACTGTTGTATCGGAGATTGGATTCTTTCAATAATGACACAACAAGCTCAAGCGGAGGATGCAGTTTATCAATAGAAGTTAAAGAGCAACTGCTTTCACTCACAGTGCACGTAGATATGGTTGACAAAACCAGATCCAAAGTACGCGCAGAACAGTTCTTTACGAAATTGTACTGAGAAAGTCTACTAACGTTCATAAATTCCAATAATCTCAAACTAGTGCTAGGTAGTGAGCTGTTAACGGCACTCGGAGCCCAATCTATTTTGCCCAAGTTAAAATCCCCAATTATACAAATTGGTATATCTGCTATTTCAATCACGTTATTACAATGTTCTATAAAATGGTCAATTGTTGGAAGACATACAGGTGGAGGAAGGTAGACTGCACAGAGAGCCAACTGCCTTGACTGATGTGCAGTCGAAATATCGATGGTAACCCAAAGATCCTCACATTTACTGTGCCATTTATCAATGCACTTTGAACTGATTTTGGTTGAAACAGCAATAAGAACTCCGCCTCCATCTTTATTAGGATGGAAACCTGTTGTCTTCCTATCTCTTCTGTAAACAACATATCTATCATCAAATAGTTCACTACTGAGTACACTACTATTTAGCCAGGTTTCGGTTAAAATTATTACATCATAATTCGTACAAGAAAGGTTAATATAAAAGGTGTTAGTTTTAGTTCTCAGACCTCTACATCATCATCATCTGCCTTAAACCTAGCCGCGGCGTGAAGAGTTTTGTTGCTGGGTGAAAGGTGTTCAACAATATAGACAGGCGCTTTCTTACCGGCAAATCCAAGATGTCCACAATTAAGTTTGTTCTGAGGGTTATTTTGGTTGTATTTAATAACGGATGCTAATAGTTGATCGCGCAGCCTTGGTGATGCCAACTGAACTACTATGGATTTCGGACGTGCACTGGATGGATTGGTTTTGGCAACTCGCGTACAATTCAATATGTCTTTTTCTTTAACGTCGCAGTTGACAGCTTGCCCGAGTTTGGTGACAATAGTGTAAAGATTCTCGTTTTTTGTTTCAGGCATACATTGTACCTCAAAATTACTTGATCGAGACTGCTGCTCTAAGTTATTAATTCGCACATTAATATTCGCCATAGTTGTCTTCATTTCCATGTTTTCTATCTCTAGCCACTTTATGGTTTCGTTTGATGCCTTCTGATTACTCTCAAAGTCTTCAAATTGCTTGTTCATAAATTGCATAGATTTTACCATTTCCCTCATTTCTGATTTAACTGTTTCCAATTCATTGTTCATAGTGCTGACCAAATTTTCATTGAATTGTGCCAACATATCGCTGAATTCCGCCTTAATTATGTCTTGGATAATAGATCGAATATCTTCTTTATTATATAAAGGTGATGGCGGAGATGGAGATCCACTGGCTTGCCTCTTATTTCCCCTATTTTTAGGCACATTACGGGAAGGGGTGGAGTCGTTAGTAAATATTTTAGATCGCTCCGCTTCACTGACCATAATGGTAAAGTAGAAAAAAAAAAACCAGGCAGAAAATATTGATTAGCCTCCCTGAGGCAGTGTAAAGTAGGCAGGAAACACTGCGCAATCTTTGGTGCGAGCGCTCTCATGAGTCACTCAACGCGGGCGCACGCCGATATGCTACCTATGTTCGCAGCGTAACCGCGAGAGTAGCTTGTACTGTGCGTAAAATGACTTGTCATGCACTCACCGGTTGACCAGCAGAGATTCAAATTTTTTTTGCAGTTCACACCACAAATCGTTCTGTTTACACTCTTTTAGATAGTTTTTAATATGAATAACACTTGTTTATGGAATACTATATAACTTGGAATGATTATAAGTCCAAGGCAAGTCCAGATTTAATTTTTATTTGCATTTAACCAAAGAGCAAATTCACACGTATGTTAACCATTCGACCGTTGGGGCAAAAAAAAGAGATTTTCTGCGCTGTATAAAAAAAAACGGCCAAGTGGTCCATCGGGCATCCCCAGTGGTCCCCAGTGGTCAGTCCCCATCTGGTCGACAACCAGCACGATGGTGCATTCCGGGATTTTTCGACAGTGGGTGGGGTAGCCTTTCGTGTGTGGCTGGCACACTACTTGGGCCCCCAACTACCTGCGGTTGGCCAGCGGCGCACCGTGCCTCGGATCCCGCTATCCTCCGTGACTAGTCTCCCGATACATCCCTAACAGCTCGCGTCCGGCTGGTCAGCCTGCAGTGGAACAGCTATCTCGACCCAACTCCTCTAGTGGCTACACCGAGCATCGTACCGGAACACGGCTAGGCCGCTTAGCGGTACGCTTTTGCTTGGTGGGTGGTCGCAAGCCTTCGGCCGAAGCCTACCATCAGATGTCACCTGATTTGCACCACCCGGGGACCACGTGTAGGGAATCAAAGGGTACACTCCTTAGGGACGTTTGTGACTCGGCCCCCAAAAAGGTTTCAGGTTGGGTTGTGCAATAAGTTTTTCAGCACCTATGTATTGATTTGTTTTATAATTAGAATCTGCCCACATTATTACTTACTTTACATTTACTTGCTGCCGTTTATTTTTAACCGACTTCAAAAAAAGGAGGAGGTTCTCAATTCATCGGAATCTTTTTTTTATGTATGTTCCCTGATTACTCAAAGACGCCTGGACCGATTTCAAAAATTCTTCTTTTTTTTTGAAGGGTATACTTCCTAGTTGGTCCTGTAGTCATCAGGTCTGGATCTGATGATGGGATCCTAGATAAATCGAAGGAACTCCTCAAATACTATAGGCATACATATAGCGATTTTGGTATTTTCATCAACAATGCAATCATTTGCACTCAGGGGGGTGACCATAAGCTCTTAGAGCGGTATCAATTTGAGATCGAATAAGGGACAGATGTATCTGACTTGTATACATCTGTCACTTACTCGATATCAAATTGATACCGCTCTAAGAGCTTATGGTGACCATAAGCTCTTAGAGCGGTAAAACAGAATAGATTACCGAATATCATGAAACTTGAACAAAACCGATCAAATGAGAGATCTGCTTATCCCTTAAGAGCGGACTGGCGTGATGTTATGTTATGAAATGGTATAAACAATAAAAAGACATGCGATTGCAGCAGGCCCGAGAGACTTTCCGTTATTTATTGAAGAGTTCTGTTGTATATCTTCGAAGTTATTCATCAGATCTTCACCAAATTAAAATGTGACCAATTTCGGAACATACTCTTTCAAACAAACAAATAATTTTCAAAATCGGTCTACAATTGAAGGAGATATCAATGAACATACATAAAAAAAAACATACAAGAAGTCGAATATAGAACCTCCTCCTTTTTTTGAAAGTCGGTTAAAAATTACGCGTTCGCAGTACAAAGGAACATTAACACGTATGGAAAACTTTGCAAGTGATCCAACTATTATAAGTTCAGCAACAATTGATATGTTAGAGCAAGGAGAAATTAAATGCTGTTTTTAATCAATACGAAAGTGTACAATTAGATATTTTGAGCTTTGATGCCGAGGACTCTGAAAATGTTGGTGCATTTGAGGAGAAGTTTTATTCAACTCTTGCTATTCTAAACGAACATATCGTCACCAGAAAGGCAAAAGTACTAAAGCGCCATTTTAGCTAAAATGAGTTTGGTTGGATACGTTTTTTTTTCTCTACACATTAGTCTTGGACTCGTGGTAATTTGAGCATTATTTAAAAAGTTAGTGGCGCTTTAGCATTGACATTTTTCTTTTTTCTCGCTATGTCTCTTTTACTTACCTAGAGGAATTTACATGATATATATTGTTATTGTCAGTTAGTTTTTTTTTCCTTACTGCTATCCGACTGTCGACCCTTGATTAGAAACCTAAAATTACTAATTCGGTTAATTGATGTTGTTTAAGTAATTATTACTTGCCGCAAATTAAAACGAATGCGCCGCTTAGTAAATTTGCCTTACTTTAAAATTGATGGACTAAAAGCTTTAGTACTTTTTCCCTTCGAGATTTATAAATAAAAAATCTTTTTAGTAACTTTGCTATAATTATCTACTTTTTATGTGAGTATTAAGCGTATTTTTTTTTTTATTTATGTGGTGAAAAAGTGTTTTAGTTACAAAAATTTTACTCCACAAAATTATAGTTGTACGTTAAGTAGCCACATATATCAAGCCTAGCGGGTAGGCTTAGCTCGGCCGCCTACGCCGTCAGAAAGGTTAGACAATACACTGACGTTGATACAGCAAGGTTGGTTTACTTAAGTTTTTTCACAGTATCATGTCCTACGGTATTCTACTGTGGGGCAGAGCCGCTGATATTCAAAATATATTTGTGCCTCAAAAACGAGCTGTTCGTGCCATTTAACAATTAGGTGCGCGTGTTTCTCTAAGAGATTTTTTTAAAGAGATTGGTATTCTCACAGCGGCTTCACAGTACATATTCGCCAACATTTTATATATTAGGCAGAACATTCATTTGTACAGTAACAATAGTGATATTCACAACTTTAACACCAGAAATAAGGGCAAATTACGAGCTCCCTTTCATCGACTTCATAAGGTGCATAGTTCATTCGTTGGGGTTGGTATAACTTTTTACAACAAGTTACCGTCTTCTTTTCTAGATTTGCCATTTAACGCATTTAAAGCAAAAGTAAAAGCTAATCTCTGTTCTAAGGCATACTATTCTATTAATGATTATTTAGATGATAAGCATAGTTGGTCGCAGTGTTGAACTCAAGACAATGTTCGTGTTCTTTTACCAAAATTAGCTTGCTGTCAGGTTAAATATTATTACTTTTTAATTTCGTTTTTGGTAAGACTGTCGTAGGTATCGTTTACTGTTATTGTCGGAGCTGATGAAGATTGCTACTATCTTTGCATTATATAGAGTTAATCTTTCTAGTATTATATAGCAGCATAGCCAGCATTGTGTGAGTACCATGTACTTCAGAGCTATCATTGTCTAGATACCTACGTCTTCTATTGACTTGAATTACTCCGGTGGTTGAGAGTATGTCATGCCCACTCAAATGTCTCGCCGATGGTGGCGCGTGTGTCGGATCATTTAGCTCCCTTCAAAATGGTTGAGCTGAATGGTGCTGATACATGTGTCATGTTCGTGAACGGGCGCTGTCGGTTGGGACTGGTCATCTCTTAGCTGCCATGGTTTATTTTAATTGATTCTAATTTTATTTCTGAATTGTCTTTTTATATTTACTATGGACACTTTTAACTTTCTACATCGTTCTCACATAATGTGTAATCTCAACATGAATGATGTAACAAATGATTTGTAATAATTACCTAATTGAAAAAGAGTGTCCATGGAGTTTCTTGCCCGTTCTTCTCCATAGAGATCTACGCCTTGGAATGGGCATCTACGGTACTTTCACAGTTATTATGTCTTGTGACTGGGACTGTAGCACCATAATTTTGTAATATTTTATTTTGTCTTTTGACAATTCAAAAGTGCCTGTAACTGGCCTACTTGAAATAAAGTGCTTTGACTTTGAGTATGGCAACACAAATATCAGCAATCTTTTTTTTGAGATGGGTTTGCTCTTGACTCTAGTTTAGGTTAGAGGTGACAGAGACAGAGTCGACGGTAAAACGGGGCTGGTGGGATGATGTCGTGGAGTTCTTGAGCACATTCACCAAAGTACAGTCTGTAGAAGACCGACAAGCAGGCAACCTTGCGGCGATGAGCCAAGCTGTGAAGCTTGACTTCTACCAGCTCAACATCGCCAATGAGCCTCTTAGCTCTGCGTTCCACCGAGTCAAACGCGGCAAATTGATACATAGCTGATCCATACCAAAGGTGGCTGCAATACTCCATGCAGGATCGGACTTGCGCTTTGTATACCGTTAAAAGCTGTCCAGGCGTAAAGTATCGCTTCACGCTATTTAGAATGCCCAGTTGTTTGGCCGCAATTGTGGCTTTGTACTCAATGGAGGCGCCGAAGTTGAGACTGGATGTCGTCTTCATGCCCAGGAGTTCGAGCCGATCAGTCACAGGAACAGACGCAACCAGAAAAGTAGGAGTTTGATCAAAACGACTGTGTTTTAGTGGCGTTAAAGGAGACCAGGTTGTCATCATACCACTCCCTGTCTCCCAGACAAGGCTTAAGGTCAAATCTGTCCGCTCCACCATAGCTCATCATCATCTCAAGGAACGAACTTCGTCCACGCCGTTTTTGCGCTGGACAAGTATCTCTCTGAATCAGTACTGCTGCTTAACATCCCGCCTACCTCACTAAAATACGACAAATTCGTAAGCGAAGTCGCACGGAAATATATCCCCCGAGGGTGTCGCACATCGTACATCCCCGACATATCCCAGGAATCTGGCAATCTGCTAAAGACGTACGAGCAACTGTTCAACATTGGCCCATTCTCGGCAGAAACCGTTGAAGCTGGTGAAAAACTGCTGTCACTTATAAGCTAACAACGCCAGAAAAAATGGATGGATAGGGTAACTGATATTGCCATGAAACATAACAGCAAAAAGGCATGGACCACTATCCGCAAACACATCAACGAACCACCACTACCTCATACGCCCAATGCAGTGAAGGCTAACAAAGTTGGCCACCAATTTCTTAACGGATAATCTTCACAACGCACCAACTTCTGAAAGGAAAATCATCACAACGCCTAAGCAAAGTCCTCAAAATGCTAGACAAATTATCACCCGAAAGTGAATCTGTGTGAGACCCATTCCAGCTAGCAGGCATCGTGTCCAGCCATCCGAAGGCTGAGCTCTGGCAAGGGATTAACTACCTCGGCCCAGTATCTGTGTCACGGTTGCTGCAACTCTTTAACCATTCGTCTTTGGAGGAGATCTAAGTTCATTGTTATTCCCAAACCTGGTAAGTGACATGACGATCCTAAAAATTTTCGCATTATATCGCTCCTTTGCCACACGTACAAACTGTTCTGTGTAAAGACTACTGCTAGCTCGCCGCTCAGGTGTCACCGATCCGAAATGAATGCCGAAGCAAACTAGATTTAGACCTGGAAAGTCTTGCTCCGGTCAGATACTGATCCTCACGCAACACATCGAGGATGGGTTTAAGACTAAGAAAGTGACGGGTGCAGTATTCGTGGACTTGTCGGCAGCCTATGACACCATTAACATTAGGCACTTGTTTTGGAAGGTAACCAACTTAACAGAGGACCCAAAGTTTTCTCGAATTCTTAAATCCCTCAAAAACACAATCGTGTGCCTTCCACCTTCGTAATAGTCAAGCGGGCCAAACACTCGACATCTTGTGGCAGGGGTTGCCAATCACTCATAGTCCCCACCCAAAATATCTCGGCATCACTTTGGATAGGTCCCTCAACTTTAAGAAAAGTTGCGAGAATGTTAGGCAGAAAGTCCACGCTAGGAACAACCTGCTTTGTCATCTTACATCTACCAGATGGGGAGCGTCTCCCCAAGTCCTGCGAACAACCGGAATGGCGCTCTGCTTTTCCGCTGACGAATATGCCTGCGCAGTGTGGAGCCGCTCCGACCACTTCAACTTAGTGGATACAGCACTGAATGAGACATTCAGTGAGAGAAAGGCCGGATTTGTTCTGGCTGCCTTAAACTGACCCCAGTAGGAATGTTGTACCCACTCATCACCTTTGGACCCCCGGAAATTCGTAGGACTATGGGAAGCCGCATGGAAAGTACGAAGCAAGAGGGTGACTCACGCCACCCAATTTACAACCGTAGATCGATCCCCCGGTGGCTCAAAAGTCGAAAGGGTTTCCTTGTCGAAAGGCTGTCTGAGCTCGTTGCCGTTGGATGGCAATGTTAGCTCGGAGAGGTGCAAATTCTGTCGGGAGAAGTTTCACTCTGACCACTTCATCGAGCCTGCAGAGAGCCTTTCACCTGGGCACACGTTGCTGTGGCATATCTGGAAGGCTTTAAACAGACTCCGCACTCAGGTCGGCCGCAATAAAGACAATCTGCGCAGGTGGAGGTTCTCGGATGGATCTTGAGTGTTTGTGCGGCGTCTCTCCGCAGACCATGGAGCACCTTATCTTGCTACGCATGCCCTGTTGCCTGTTCTTGTGAGGATCTAATGGCTATGTCAGCGGACGGTGTTGCCGAGTGGGCCAGGTTGTCATCGACATGCTAAGAAGAAGAGACTCCACTACTACAATAATCACAAAAAATACAAACTTTTATTCGGGACGGAGACCAATCCAAAAAATCAAAGATCAGAATCAGTCCAGAGTTATAAATAGTGTAACTAGCCCGACTTTGTTTTAGTTTTGAGTTTTTTTACAGTTGATACAGTAGGAGGATTTTTAGCAAATATACGACAACAAGGCAATACGTCAAACTATTTTATATCTTTACACTTAATTATTCGTATAAGTAATAATGACTAAGACTTATTAGTTTGTAATGCACGTTAGTCATTTTGGCGTTTCTAAAGTTCAATGGATGTAAGTGAATTGTGTTTATGCTTTACAGTACCTGATTTTTTTTTATGAAGATTAGTATTTTTGCCTTACGAAATGGTCAGAGCATATATATTAAAGCGAGACTATCTAAGAAAATACAGTAATAATAGGCAATATGTCAACTTTAAAACATAGATAATAATATAACAATGATTTTTTGCCTTCAGCCTATTTAAATTGGAATACTAGAAAAGAAGATATGCCAGGTTTAGTATAAAAAAAAAAGTTTAAATCGCTCTCCTGTAAAATGCACTTTTGGCGCTTTAGTATTTTTGCCTTTCTAGTGACGATATAAAGTCGCGTTCTAGATCAGATGCAGAGCCCTCCCAGACTGGATATGTTAGTTCCTCAAAATTGGCCAATATCGACATTCCTTCCTTTGGTGGGAAAGACTATACTAAATTTAAACCATTTTTCTGAGCCTTTTTGGTCTCGCACGGGGTTTTTATTTTTAATTTTGTTTAATTTTAGGCTGATTTCTCGTGTCTCCTGTGCGGGTCACAAATAAATACTTTTTCTTTCTTTCTTTTTCTTTCTTTTTGAATTGTTTATTGCTGTCATTGATAACAATACAACATTGTCGGATGTCCAGAAATTATTGTATTTAAAAAAATATTTTTTAGATGAGGCCTTGTCGGTAATTGTAAACCTGCCTGTCACAAATAAGTCTTACACAGAGGCTTTAGAATTATTAAATAAACGTTATAATAATAAATCAAGATTAATTTGCAATCACATAAATCTCCTTCTGGACATTCCATCAATGCCTAAGGGCACAGCTGCATCTATAAGGACGTTTGTTTCTTGCATTCAGCAACAGTTGCACGCATTAAAAAAATTAAATGAACCGGCCAATGAGTGGGATCGACTTCTGATATGTGTGCTTGGTAGAAAGATGGATTTATATACATATCGCGCTTTTCAACTTGACCGCAATCCAAAAACACTACCGACAATGTCAGAGTTTCTATCATTTCTTGAAAAACGATCTACAGCATTGGAGGATAGTAATCCTCATAAGGTTAATAATGAAAATAAAGGTAAGTCCGAGAGACATGTATCTAATTTATCTGTTGCTTCAGGTTTAGTGTGCTCTTTTTGCAATAAAAAATAACATGCAATATTTAATGCCCACAATTTAAAATGATCCCTATAGATGCTAGACTAGCTTTCGTTAAAGATAAAAAACTATGTTCTATCTGTTTGAAAAGTCATGTTGACAATGTTTGTAAATATAAATACAAATGCAGAGTTTGTAAAAAATCACATAATACACTCTTACTTTGTGAAGATCAACCAGAGACTCAAGTCTCACTTTGTTAAAATTCTCAAGATACAACCTGTAATATTATGCTGTCTACTATAATAGTGAAAATTATTGACAAATATGGTCATAGTTTTAAAGTTAGAGCATTGCTTGACAGTGGCAGTCAAGGTTCCTTTGTAACTAAATCGCTTGTGAAAAAGTTAAATATGAGTCCTACTCAGCAGGTCACCAATATTATTGGGATCGGCAATCATTCTTCAAAAAATAATGAAACGGTAAATTTAATAAAATTCATGTCAATTATATGATGTTAAATTCAATGTAACTTATTATGTTGTTGATTCTATCACTACACCTTTGCCTCAACAATTTGTTGATGTTTCTGAATGAAAGATTCCTAAAAATATTCAATTGTCAGACAGCAACTTCAATATTCCTTCAGAAATCTCAATCTTGTTGGGTGCTGATATATATTTTAATTCATTGTTAAATGGTTGTATAAAAATTTCAAATGATCCTGTACTCCAAAACACTGTATTTGGATATGTTATTGCTGGCACAATTGGGGAATGCAACAAGCAAATGGTTTGTAATAACCTTGTATCAAATTCTGCCATATCTGATAATGTAAAATTGGAAGAGGTGATGGAAAATTTTTGGCTTAATGAGAAGCTACCTGAACCTGTTGCTAAGTGCACAGATAAGTGTCAAAAATCTGCAGAACATTCTCTGGAGGGATCATCCCAGCAAACCCATCAGGTGCTTGCAGTTGCAAACCATTACATATGCGTTAAAGTCATCTACCTTTTTGTTCACTCGGTGCTTAATAGAGCTAGCCAATAGATATAGAGAGCAATACCCTCTAGCTGCCAATGTTATCATTTCTAATACTTATGTAGACGATGTCATTTCTGGTTGTGTAGGGTCTTTACACCTTTTAATGATGGTAGTTTGATTAATACGCAAGAGTACGTAATAACAGAATTTAATTGAATGATAATGAGTGCACGCGATTTGAGTGATAATTGTGTACTAAAGTATAGACCGCGCGTAGCGAGTAAAGTGCTGACACAATGATGTCAAATTTGTGTGTGCTTTGCACTGTACATGCTCCGGGGCCCGAGAAGATGTGAATGAGATGAAGGATAATGATTTACAAGATGATAATTAACAATTTTGCTTACAAACTTAAATAAACTAAGCTTAAGGTATTTCATTGAATTGAGTCCGAACGGATGGCGAAGACCCTCTGCTCGTTGTGACGATGGTAGGGCGACCCGCAGCGGTGGCAACGGGAGCTACATAGCTCACGCTAGCCTCTGCCTGCTCCGTTGTGGCCTCTGCTCGCTCAGCTGTCGGAGGTGCGGGCGCTGGATGCGGCTGGCGCGCTCGTACACGTAGCCATGTGTACAAGATGATGCAAACCACGACGACTCCAGCCAAGATGTAGATGGCGACGTAATGATGAATGTCATGGAATGTTACTTGATCTGCCAGTTCCTGATTGGATTTCATTTCTTTGAGTGCTTTTTCAATCGCCTTTATGTCTTCCCGTTGTTCGGTGATATCGTCTGTCTCATTCAGTGGAGCGATGAGAGGTATAGACAGATTAATTATGTGGTTTATTGGTGGAATTTCTATGTTCATGACATCGACCTTCGTTTTAATTGTGTTTGATAATGCTCTGTGTGCATAAATCGTAAACATTCTGTCTTTGATGACGCAGCTGTCTCCCAGTGTAATGACACCTGTTTTGCTGAGTTGCTCGATCGTAAAATCGTCATCGCATATGACTCGCACACTGCATTGTCCGCAACAAAAGTAAAGATATGAATTAATTAAATTCAAGTCAATCCAGGTATCGTGACATTCTCTTGTTTCAGTTTGACATTGATTAGATGCTTGATGTTTCAGACATAAGTTGTTGTCTGACGTCATTTGATAGACTGGCCTTTTCAGTGGGCAAATGTACTCGTCGGTGTCGTAAGGAATACATCTTTGTAAGTCGCTTGTAGACACTGGTATGTAAGAGTCTTTATGTGTATTGATAGCCAGGTATTTTGCTACAGGCACTATATTGACCATGCTTGCGTTGACTTGTTGTGGAATCTGTATGAGGTTGTAAAGCTCATAATCTTCCCTGCTCACAAGAGGAATTCTTACTTCGAAAATCAGGAACTTTCTGGTAGCTCTTGCTTTCACTTTCAATAGGTGATAGATCTTCGCCAAGTCAGTCTGAATATTATTAATCGGTAAGGCTAAGTCCTTTGAGATTTGTCCGGTTATAACATTCAGTTCGTTTTTCAACTGTGCCGGCGTCAGCAAGTGAAAGTTGAACTTTTCATAGAAAATGTTAGCCACTGTGTCAACTAGTGTCTCCTGGATTTCTTTAAGATTGGTCATGATGTTATTGGCTATGAACGTTGATAATGTGAATTCCGCTTTGTTGTCAGTGTGTTGGATTTCTTCTTTCAGTTTGCTTATGGCCGCGTTGCAATTGGTAATGTGTTGGTTGATTATTTTGTGCTGCTTGTCCAGGGTATTTTCAATCCTTTTGATGACATTTAGTTCAGCCTCCACTACTGAAGTTTGGTTTTTCCACAGATTACTGAGATGTTTTTGATTGCTTCTGATTAAGGCAATATCCTTCTGATATTGTTCGGCGAAAGTTTCATCCAAAACTCCAAACAAACTATGTGCGATGTAGCCGATGCCGTTGATAAGCCCGCGACGTCGGCGAACTTGACCTTGCTGACCAAGTAAAACATTGTTGTAGTGTTCAAGTTCGTTGTACCCGTGAAGCAGTTGTAATCGGACTACGTTGCATTGTGGTATTTGATCCCTTGAACATATGTTGTCCAGATGAGTGATAAACTTGTCCAGAAGGTTAATTCCTTGCCAATACGGAGCCATGTCGCAATAAACGACGAGTTTCCATTCTTCACGTTCCAATTTCATATTTGCGAGTTTATCAAAAAATATGTTTTTATTTTCTGCAACTTTGGAAATTTTGTGTTCGCACGTTCCTGAGCAAATAAACATCAGAAGTACGAGTGTTGTAATTATGAAGTTGCACAATTTTGATGAGGTTGGCTTGGAATATTTATTGTTTGTTGCTTGACCTTCTTTGTTTTCCTTTTCTGTATCGTGGCTTTGATTATTGTCGTTGATCGGCAAGACGGATAATTTCGTAATTGGTCTCTTGAGTGAACCATTTTTCGTCCGTAGGGTCACTACTCTGACGTATCCGTCTTTCCCTGGATGAAGTTCAATAACTCTGCCCATGGGCCATTTTCCCGGGGGAAGATTAATGTCGTGAATGATGACGATGTCATTGATCTTCAAATTCTGATGAGGTTTGTGCCACTTACTGCGAGCTGATAGTTGGCACAGGTACTCAGCTCGCCATCTCTTCCACAGATCATCAAATATTTTTTGTGTGAGCTGCCATCTTGTTCGCAAGTCTCTCTCTGTCTCGATGATAGTTAGTGTCGGACCACTTGCCAAAAAGTGAGACGGTGTGAGACAGTCTAAATCCTCGGGATCTTCGCCGAGTGCGCACAATGGTCGGCTATTCAAACATGCTTCTATTTGAGCGAGTAACGTCGAATATTCTTCAAACGTCAACTTCTGATCTCCTATGACCCGCTTGAGATGGTACTTCAAACTCTTGACGGCGGCTTCCCAGAGGCCTCCGGCACTAGGCCAGGAAGGGGCATTAAAATGCCAGTTAATCTCCATACTGGTAATAGCCTCGAAAAAACTGTCATCCAAAGTGTTTTTGATATTCACGAACTCTTCGTTGAGTATTCTACTCGCTCCAACAAAGTTCGTGCCATTGTCACTATAGACATGGCCTGGGGTGCCTCTCCGAGCTGCCATCCTCCGCAAAGCTGCTAAGAACGATGATGAGGTCAGGTCCGATACTAGCTCGATGTGTACAGCCTTGGTGGCCATACAAACGAACACGGCGATGTACCCTTTTGTGGTTTTGATACCTCGGCCCTTGCTTGCTTTGACGTCGACAAACCCAGTAAAATCAACCCCTGTATGATAAAATGGTCGTGTTGGATTGCTGCGTGCAAAAGGAAGGTTGCCCATGAGTTGTTCGTGTTTGATTGGGTCGTGTTTTCGGCACTTGACGCAGTTTCGTAAGCGCTTCTTGACAGCTCGGTTTCCTCCCAGAATCCAATATTGTTGACGCAGCCATGCTTGAGTAACTCTCGCTCCCCCATGGAGTGTCATCTGATGTCCTTGTTCGATCAATAAGTCACTGAGATGGGTGTTGTTGGGAATGATGAGAGGATGCTTCATGTTCTGACTCATCTTCGCGTTGTTCAATCTGCCACCGACTCTCAGTAGGCCGTCTTGATCCAAAAACGGGTTCAGCTTTAGCAATTTGCTCTTCGCGTCTATTTGCTTCTGATCTCGGAGACTAAATACCTCTTCCTTAAATACCGTCAGCTGTACTTGTTTGATAAATAGATGTTTAGCGATTTTTATTTCGCTGACAGTCAGATACTTCGGTTTGTGTTGATTGCGAGATATGGCGCGCAAAGTCCAAGCAAGAACACGCGCTGCTCGGTCGAAGTTGCTGAATCTGCTCAATAATTTTAAAATAATATCTTCATTTTGTTGAACTACATTACTTTTTATTAACTTCCTGATTTCTTCATATGTAATGTAAGTTGGTATGTCTTGATTGTGGTTTACTTTGAATGTTGATAGCCAGGTTGGTCCGTGCCACCAAAGAGGATGATGATGTAGTTGATTCGCTGATAATCCTCGGCTCGCGCAATCAGCTGGATTTTCGGCCGATTTCACATATCGCCAGCTTTTTGTTGGTATTATCTCCGTTATTTGTGCTACTCTGTTAGCCACGAATGGTTTCCAGCGATTCGGTTCACCATTGAGCCAACCTAGTACTGCTGTCGAATCGGACCAACCGTATATTCGTAGGTTATGGGTTGAGAAACAGTTCTGGACAACTTTCATCAGTTTTGACAACAAGTGCGCAGCGCAAAGCTCCAATCTAGGCAGAGATACTGATTTGTTGACAGGCACGAGCTTTGATTTCCCTGCTACTATGACCACAGGGGATTGACACTCCGCCTTTTCCTGATTGATAATTCTGCCATAAATTACGCATGCATATGCCTTTTCTGATGAGTCACAAAACCCATGCAACTCTATGTTTGCATTTTTTGTAGTTTGAAGCCATCTTGGCACATTAATATGTTCGATTTGTGGTAACTCCTTTTTTATTTTAAGCCATTCTTCATTGATGTTTGTAGGTACTGCGTCATCCCATTGAAGATTCAACGACCAAACTTTTCGGAACAAAAGTTTCAGTTTGGTGGATACTGGAGACAGCCAGCCGAGCGGATCAAATATCTTTGAAATGTCAGATAATAATGATCTTTTGGTGGATGGTGTCAATGATGATGTGTCTATCTTCATCTGGAACTTGAATTGATCGTCCCGGGGGTGCCAGCGCAGTCCCAAAGTTTTGGTTGATTCTTGATGCCTGAATTCGAATGCTTGTTCCTTGTCTGATATTGATTCTTGTATGTTAATGTTATTTGATGACCATTTTCTTAAATTAAATCCACCAGACTTCAGTAAATTAATTAGGTCATCCTTGAGTTGTTTGGCTTCCTCTATACTGTGGTGTCCTGCCAGAAGATCATCCATGTAGAAGCATTGTTCAAGTACCGCTGATGCTGTAGGGTATCTTGAGCGTTCGTCTTCTGCTAACCGTTTCAACGTCATCATGGCCAGGAATGGAGCTGCTTTGGTGCCATAGGTGACTGTAGTCAACTCATATTCTCTAAGCAATTGGGTAGGTGAGTCACGCCAGACGATTTTCTGATACTGAAGGTCCTTTTCATTACATAAGATCTGTCGGAACATTTTCTCGATGTCGGCTGTGATTGCATATTCATACTGTCTCCATCTCAGAATCAATGTAAACAAATCCTGTTGTAAATTAGGACCGCTGTACATTAAATCATTGAGACTGTAGCCCGTGGAAGTTTTCGCTGATGCGTTAAATACAACTCGCAGCGATGTTGTTGCCGAGTCCGGGCGTAAAACGCATAGGTGAGGTAAAATACAATCCGGCAGAATTTTCTGTGCGCACTTGCGCATGTGACCCAGTTTGATATATTCGTTGATGAATGTTTTGTAATCTTCGGAAATATTTTTATTACTTGAAAACTTTCTTTCCAGTTGATAAAATTGTGCTACGGCTCTTTGTTTTGATTCTCCCAATTTTTCTTTGATATCTGGCTTCAGTGGCAGTCTAACCACGTATCTACCATCATCTCGTCGTACTGTTTCCGATTGATATTGTTGAAGGCATTGATGATCCTCAGAGGACATATTAGTATCGGGTTCGGTGACATCTTCAATGCTCCAAAACCTTTGTATGTCTTGTATATTGTTCATGATAACGTTGCATTGATAGGACTTGACATTGCCGCTCAAAATCCAGCCAAGTTGAGTCTGTTGTGCTATTGGCAGAGATGAGTTTTCCTTGATTATGCCAGACATGATGATTTCTGAGTAAACTTCTGCTCCCAACAATAAATCGATAGGACGACAAACGTTGAAATCTGGATCTGCTAGTTGAATGTTTTGAAGATATTCCCACGATGGTTTTGCAAAACTGTGGTTTGGCAAGTTGTTAATTAATTTCTTCATAATAACAACTTCTGTTTGGAATATATAATTCGAGTGTAATGATGACGCTACAAGACTGATAACTCCCTTACAGTTGGTTTGATTGGCACTGACTCCAACTATGACGCCTTTGCATGCTCGGCGCGGCAGTTTCAGTATTTGAGCTGCGTTCTCAGTGATGAGGGAGGCTTGAGAGCCTTGATCTATGAGAGCCCTCATTGTGTGATATTCCCCATTAGCTCCTTGTATACGGACAAGTGCTGTGGCTAGCAGAATTTCAACAACAGATTCCTTGGAAACATGTGTCACATTGCTTTGTGTGTAGTCTTCACATAACGTAGACGGTGACATATCCATGTTGCTGGACACTGCGTTTGTCTGTAGGGCATCGTGTAGTACGGTGTTATGAGTTCCATTACACACCCTGCATCTTGATTCAGAACGGCATGATTTATTTTTGTGATCAACCAGGCAATTTTTACACAAGTTGAACCTTTGCAATGTGTTTCTCTTTTCTGCTGACCCCGATTCTAAAAATGGCTTGCAGTAGAAAAGTCCGTGGCTGTCGTCTTTGCATAGTGGGCAATATTGTGTTTTCGTTGCACAACTTTTTACAGCTGAACTACGCAAAAACGATTTGTTAGAATCGTTTTTGTTGTTTAAATTATTCGATTTTGATTGATTATTTTTGCTGAATTGATGTCCTGAATCCTTGCTTCTACTCGGAGATGACGACGAGGTTGATTTGGATGAATAATGTTTTCGCCGTGTTGACTCGAGAGCAGTATATTTGTTCTCTAAAAATTTCAGAAAGTCTGCTAGAACAGGCAAGGCTCTTGGATTTTCTAATGATTGAGTGTGTTCACTAAGCGTCTGAGTATCCAGCTTCAGTGTAAGTAAATGCACAACCATTGGTCCCATGGCGGCTACATCTATACCAAGATTTTTCAAGGCGTTCATGCATTCATTGATAGTGTCGAACATGTTCTTGATCTGTGTGTCGACTTGGTTTTGCATTGTAGGTAATGACAGGAGTATGTTCATGTGTGAGGTGAAAATTAGCCTGTCATTGTTATACCTGTGATTCAATATGTCCCAGCAGATTTGGTAATTTTCGGAACTGATGTTGAGATGTTGAATGATCCTTTCTGCTTCGCCTTTCAGCTTACTTTTTAATAACTGCATCTTCTGGGCGCTTGGGATGCTTTTGTTGTTATGGACAGCCTCTTGGAATAAGTCCTTGAATGATATCCATTTGTGATAGTTCCCTGAGAAGGTAGGAATATCTATTTTCGGTGTAAAATTTTCCCGATATGAAACGGAATACATCTTGCTATTGACCAACTTTTTGATGTCAACGTACCGTTTTTCGTAGTTGCTATATTCCTGTTCATACTCCTCATCTTCTGAGTACATCTCACTATCAATTTCCCAGTGCAGGGAATCGATGGTTGACCATTTTGCTTGAATGGTTCTGAGCACATCTTCGAATTCCCATTTTTCGGTGAGGCTCTCTATATCCACGCTCCTGATTGCTCGTGATAAAGCCTTGAAGTTACTCTTCTGCTTGCGGAGCATTTCTTCTAATTTACTGGCATTACCTCGAGAGACAATCTTCTTGAACAATGATGTGGATGGGGTGCCAGTTGGCTTGATATTTGGTTGATCTGGATCAACTGACAACATGTCCGTTTGCTGTTGCTCATCCGCAGCTTCTTGATTGCGAGTATCTGATGTACGCATTGATGTAGCGCTAGGCAACTTATCCCCATGATCCGTACTAGTAGGCGGTTTGTAATTTTGAATGATTTCCTGAGCTTCATTGTAGAAAATTCTTGCTTTATCGTACATGTTCTCCGAAAAGTAGGTATAACCACGATCTTCAAACTCACACAATTGAGCATGATTTTCTTGAAACTCCCTCCAGTATGAATCCAGGATTTGCAAACGTTTTTTGATGTTAGCCGGAGTTTTTCGATCCGCAGAATCCTTCTTGAAATTCCGCAGTTGCTGCTCCATGGCTTGAATAATTCGATCTTGATTGGCCAAAATGTTTTCCATGCTGGTGCTCATGATTGTTGTTGTATGATAGATTTTCAGTCGTTGTGTTGCAGTAGACGGATGTTACTCTATCCACCGGTCGTAGTCGCAGGAGCTGTACTTCCGTGCTCACAGTTTAATCACACTGTTATGAACGCGAAATAGTCCCGCATATACGGATGCTCGAAGGACCAAAAAGATGTAGGGTCTTTACACCTTTTAATGATGGTAGTTTGATTAATACGCAAGAGTACGTAATAACAGAATTTAATTGAATGATAATGAGTGCACGCGATTTGAGTGATAATTGTGTACTAAAGTATAGACCGCGCGTAGCGAGTAAAGTGCTGACACAATGATGTCAAATTTGTGTGTGCTTTGCACTGTACAGGTTGTGATAATGTAGAGGAACTACACCTGCTAAAAAGTCAAGAGTTACTTAAATTAGGCAATTTCAATTTACATAAATGGTGTTCAAACTGTTCTTCAGTTCTCAAAGACATTCCAGTTCAACGTCAATATTTTGATGAAGTTAATCTTAATACAGACAAGGTTGTTAAAACGCTTGGTCTAAAATATGATGTTCTTTTGGATAATTTTTCTTTTCAATCCCCTCAGTGTGAGGAAGAAACTTTAAATACTAAGAGAAAAGTGCTTAGTTATGTTGGTAAAATTTTTGACCCTTTGGGTCGTATTGGGCCTATTATAGTAGTGGCCAAGTTAATAATGCAGGATTTATGGCTGTTAAAGATAGGGTGGGATTCTACTTTGCCTTCTATACAATTACTACTATGAAGAAAGTTTCTTACAAATTTAAAACTTATGGTCAAAATTTCAGTATCTGAACAGATCTGGGATCTATCGAAAGTCATAATTTTGTATCGGTTCAGTTAGTTGGTTATGCTGACGCTTCACAGAAAGCCTTTGGCTGCTGCATTTATTTGCGAGTTTTATATGAAGATGGAAAAGAGACTAATTTGCTATGCTCAAAATCACGCGTTGCTCCCGTAGCTAAACAATTAACAATACCTCAGTTGGAACTAAATAGTGCATTATTGCTGTCACAGTTAGCAAGTAGAGTCGCATCTAGAATTAATCTCTCAGTCTATCTCTACAGTGATTCCCAAATTGTTTTAGCATGGATACAGGCGGAAAAATTAAAATGTAATATTTAGGTTCAAAACAGAGTACGACAAATTGTCGACCTCACACAAAGGTCTTCTTGGTTTCATGTAAGGTCTTCTGATAATCCAGCTGACATACTCTCAAGGGGGATAGAGCCCCAAAAATTGCAAGATCACTCTCTATGGTGGCATGGTCCATAATATTTGTCAAAAGCAGACTTCTGTCATGAAAAGCCTTTTTTATTAAATGATATCAACAGTGCAGAGATTGTTGAAGAGGATATAGGTTGTTTCTTACAAAAGGTAGAGCAGTCCTCCATATTGGATATTTTTGAAAAATTCTCTGCTTTGAATAAATTTATAAATATTGTCTCATACATATACAGATTTTACAATAACACTCTCAATAGATTGTAGTTCAAAAACTAATAAATTGTAGTTCTAAAAACCAAAAAACACGCTTTATTGGTAAGGATAATGGGACAAACTGTTTAAATTATTGCATTGTCATCGGTCCTTGATAAGTGTGCAAAGTTTCAAATCAATCCAACGTTTTGAAGTGGTTGAAAATCACGTTCAAAGATTCCGTTACATTGATACATTGTTACATTGATACATTGATACATAGATACATAGATACATACATACCAAGCTAATAAAAGCGTGTTAAAAAAAACACGCTTCAATGGTAAATTGTACTAAAACGTGGCTAATCCTGAAGATCCTGGTAAGGATGATGGGACAAACTATTTAAATTATTGCATTGTCATCGGTCCTTGATAAGTGTGCAAAGTTTCAAATCAATCCAACGTTTTGAAATGGGGGAAAATCACGTTCAAAGATTCCGTTACATTGATACATAGATACTTAGATACATACATACCAAGCTAATAAAAGCGTGTTAAAAAGAATAAAGAGGCTATTGACTCAAATTTATCGCCAAAAGAATTGCAAGATGCTCTTTTAATTATCATTCGGTGTTTACAGAAATAGCACTTTGCTGAAGAATTTAAACCGGTAAAGAAAACATTTCTTGCAAGTTTGCACCCTTTTGTAGATGCACATGGATTGCTTCGCGTGGGTGGCAGGTTGCTAAATGCAAGCCGCATAATAAAATGCACCCCCTAATTCTTCAAAAAAAATACCATATTACTTCTTTATTATTTAAAAGAGAACATCTCAGATTACTACATGCTGGTCCTAGACTAGTACTTAGTTCCCTCTAGCAGAAATATTGGATCATCAGTGGCATTAGAGACGTCAAAAAGGTATTGCATAAATGTTTAATATGTGTGCGTTTGAAAGCTGAAACTGCAAGGCAGCTTATAGGTTTCCGCATCTGTCATGGTTCCTAATTTATTAAACCAAATACCCGTAGACATTAGAGATTGAGTCTCTAATGTCTACGGAGCAGTAAAAATGTGAAGCGCAAGCTTAAACAACACTACATCGACCTGATTACTTCTTAATTTACTAATAGCGCGTTGATCAAATGCCAGACCATGGCATGCTAAGATAGACTCCAGGGGTCTAATGGTGTATTTTGTGTAATCCTAAGGACAACTTGTTTTTATGAATAAATAAATAAATTACCAGCTGAGAGAATCACCGCTACTAGACCCTTTCAGTATGTGGGAATTGACTTTTGTGGCCCTTTTAATATCAAGGTTGGTAGAATCCGTAAACCACTCGTAACAAAAGGGTATATTGCTCTCTTTGTTTGCTTTGCCACTAAAACTATCAATGTGGAAGTAGTATCAGACCTATCTACTGAGAATTTTTTCGCATGTTTCAATCGTTTTATCTCTAGAAGAGGCATGTCTACAAAGGTTTTTTGCGACAACGCAAAAACTTTTAAGGGTGCACAAAATCAACTTAAAGATTTATATGAGTTCCAAAACTCAAAGTCTCATAGAGACTCTGTGCATAATTTTTGGAAAAATAATTATATTAGGTTTATATTTATTCCTAGTTAGTCACCGGAGTTTGGGGGACTGTGGGAAGCAGGGATGAAGAATGTAAAACACCACCTTAAAAGAGTAGTAGGCATCTTAAGTTTGACCTATGAGGAATTTAACACAGTTGCGGTGCAAATAGAAGGTGTTTTGAATTTTTTACCTCTGCTCTCACTAAACCCAAATGAAGGAAAGTATTTGACTCCTGGTCATTTTGTGATTGGCACGGCTTTGTGCAGTTATCCTGAAGTTGATTTAACAGAAGTGCCTATAAATCGTTTACGATTTTGGAAGGTAGTAACTAAGCTCAAGCAAGACTTCTGGAAAACCTGGTCAAATGATTACATGAATCACCAAACATGAAGGAAGGTTATATTGTCCTGGTAAAGCATTTGAATACATCACCATTAGTGTGGCCTATTGCTAGAATAATAAAGGTTTATCCAAGTAATGATAAATGTGTAAGAGTGGCTGATGTAAAATTTATAGAAGGAGTGTGTCAAAATTGTGTCCGCTACATATTGATTAAAAATATGTCATGTTATAACATCAGTCAATTAATCAAAAACTTTATATTTTTTTGTTCTGTACTTCTGCTTCTTGGCCTGGCCCAACTATGTTCAAGTGTAAAATCTTGTAAGAAGTTTAATTTAGTAACTATAGCAATATCTGTGTTGTACATCTCTAGATTAGAAACCTGGCAACACTATTTGCCAGTTCCTGTATTTTTACTTAGAAATTTTGTCTGTGTCATGGCGCACGTTGTGTGTTATAAAATTGTGAAAATATATGGTTTTCCTACAAAAATTAACGCATTTCATTTTGAACAGATACAACTCTACGCACCTGCCTGATGTCGTGTATGGGGCAATGGAGCACAGTCCTTCGCTATCCAGGATGTCGAAATATCCAGAGGAATAGCGAACCTGTAAGGATCGAGCGAGGTATATTCCAGGGCGATAGTTTGAGTCCACTTTGGTTTTGCCTATCCCTAAACCCTCTAAGCATGTTGCTGGAGATTTCAGGGCTGGGCTATCGGTTGAAGAGAGGTGGTCAGGTTATATCTCACCTCCTTTACATGGATTATCTGAAGCTCTTTGCCCCCAGAAATCTTCAGCTGATGGAGCTACTGAAACTAACTAAAACTTTTAGTAACGCCACAGTGATGCATTTAAAGCGAGGTGAGATTGTGGAATCCGTAAGAATTCAACTCGCGGATTCCATAAACCTGAGATCCCTCTCTCCAAACGAAACCTATAAGTATTTGGGTATGTCGGCAGGGTTAGGTATCAGCACTACTGACATGAAGCAATCGTTGAGGGAACGCTGCTTTGGCCGCCTGAAGAAGTTATTCAGTAGCCTTCTTTCAGGCGGAAACAAAGTGCGCGCCTTCAACGGTTGGGTCATGCCGGTATTGATGTACTCTTTTGGCATACTCAAATGGACTCAAACGGAACTCGACGCCCTGGATATGATGCCCGACCCAGTTCTCGAAAATGGCAATATCACATTGTTCTGGGATCGGTCCATCATCACTGGCAGGACTATTATCGCTAACAAGCCTGATATAGTGGTGGTTGACCGAATCGAGAGGAGTGCAATGATTGTTGATATAACCGTCCCGCATGACGGGAACCTCGTGAAAGCCGAGAAAGATAAACAAATTAAGTATCTTGACTTGGCTCGCGAGGTTGTCGACATGTGGAATGTGGACACAGTGATCATTGTACCGATAGTCGTGTCAGCCAATGGCTTAATAGCCACGTGGAGGCTCTCGTTAGGCAGCTGGGTCAAGGGCCTGATCCAGAAAGCAGTACTGCTGGACACGGCTCGTATTGTTAGGAGGTTCCTCTCTCTGGAGCCCTGACCGCCGGTAGCTTGGACACTGTTCCCGATACCGGTGGGCCTCTATTTTTTATATTTTTAAATGTTTTTGTTTTGTAATTTAATTTATAAAATATTTAAAAATGTAAACAATAAGAAAAGAAATTTAATAAAGGAGATAATAATAATAATCTGTGGCCTGACTTGTCAAGAGTGACATTAAAATTTTCTTCAAACTTAATTTTTTTTAGAATATATTTATCAAAACGTACAATATACAAAGGTTGTCTGTAAGAGATTGCCCTGTGCGATAAGACCGCCCATTGTACACTTTGTTTTTGAAAATGTTTGTCCTGTATGATTTTTTATTTTGTGGTGTACACTAAAGTTTATAATAAATAAAAAATAAATTGTAGTTCTAAAAACTAAAAAACACGCTTTAATGGTAAGGATAATGGGACAAACTGTTTAAATTATTGCATTGTCATCGGTTCTTGATAAGTGTGCAAAGTTTCAAATCAATCCAACGTTTTGAAGTGGGTGAAAATCACGTTCAAAGATTCCGTTACATTGATACATTGTTACATTGATACATAGATACATACATACCAAGCTAATAAAAGCGTGTTAATATCATCATTATACCTTCATAAAACTAAATTTAAATAATGTGTACATATATATATATAATGAAACAACAAGAAGAAAACAAATACTATAGTTAAAAAACTTAAAAAAAAAAATACTACCGACTTCCAAATAAAACTACAAAGTGAAAAATAACTTTATTTTTGGAAGTCGGTGTCTTTCGAAGGAACCAATTTATTGCGTTATGGACACCGACTTCCAAAAATAAAGTTATTTTTCACTTTGTAGTTTTATTTGGAAGTCGGTAGTATTTTTTTGTAAAAAGTTTTTTTATTTTTCACTTTTTAGTTGTACCTACCTAATAGGCAAGTTGTTTAGTAAGTTACCTACTCGTATAACGCCAGAATATATTACCAAAATATCATGAAACTTGAATATAACCGGTGAAATGAGAGATCTGCGTAGCCCTTAAGAGCGTACTGGCGTGATGTTATGCTATGAAATGGTATAAACAACAAACAGACATGCGATAATTACGTACGGCTGCAGTCGAGGATGCAAATAAAACCGATATAATTTACTTAACGATTTTAATTAAAGTAATTATTACATTTAGATCGGCAAAATTAAGATGCGCGACAATTGCTCGATGTGAGAAACAAGAGTGAATCACTAATACACTAAATCAATATTCATCACTGCTATTGCGCCATCTTCGGTCCCACGCCATCGAATTGCTAAGAAGGCGAATCTCACGGTGCAGAGCGCAATACGGTGTTAGTCATTGTCTTAAGAATTTAGGGTTTCGCAAGTGGCGACATAACATCTCCCTCCACGAGATCGGCAACTATTTGAAAACTCTAGTCGAAAATAGTGTCGATGGCGAAGCTGGATCAATCTCGGTGTTGCAGGTCTCCTTATCCTTAATCTTAACATCGATTCCATCAGTGGCTTTCTGTAGTTGCTTCAATCTACGACGACGAAGTATAATGATGATAACGAGTACACATGCACCGGATAGTAGAATGTATACCGGTATAGTAGTGTGGTATATAGCTTCAGTGTTCGACGACTGTAGCTTTACAGGTTCTTGTAGAACGATTTCAGAGTTACTTGAATGCAAACTGCCAAGGTCAATGGTATCTAGTTTTATCGTTTTCATTGGTAAGTTATACGAATTTTCCTTTATAATCGGTAAGTCCATAATTTTCAATATCTTTCCCTTAGTTTGATCATGACGATTGCTTGCAGTAAATGCTGTAGTTCTTAGCACGCAGCCTTTTGGTATGATGGACAAGTAGCTCCCTTTCAGCATTCTATAATTATCTTCAGAACAGGTTAAACGAACTTTCGTAGGTTTAGGAAAGCTTAGAATAAAGTGTTGGTCATCTAGTTGCTCCATAGCTTCAGAAAACAGGATGACTGATGTAAATTGACAGGACTCATTAATTTTCTGGTGTAGTATAAGCTGCTGGATACAGTCCGATTGTTTGCCATGGTGGCGACTTAAATTATCCTCGCAAAGGTGACCGTGGCTATACTTCGGACATTCTGTCTCCATGTACAATAGATCTTATTCGTGAACCGCTATGAAAGGATAAGTTGGAATCAGGACCTTATTGTCATAATTAGGAGCCAGGGATAATTTATATAGGATAAAGTTAGTAGGGTAAATTATCGGAAATTTTGTAACTATCACTATTTTATTCCCATTGTAATAATATCCTAGTTTAATTATGTCAAAATACTCTCTAAAGCATATATCTAGAAATTGATCCTTATTATATAACATACCTAATCTGTTCATCATGTCCTTAAACATAGCATAGTTAAATATAGAATTATGAATACTTCTAGCTCTAATAAATGCTAATAAATTTTGTAATTTGTCCAGTTCTTTAGACAAATTATCAATGTTGTCTCCCAATATCATTAGTAACTGTGCCAAATGAGCATATTTAATGGTATCTGTTTCATGTCTAACGTTGCTAGCTAAAATAAAATTAATAATTTTCTCGATTTTATCTTGGTTTTCTACTATTTTATCTGTAACGTTTGAGCTACGCGAAACCCACTGCTTACTTATATTTATTTGGTGATTCATTTCAGCAATTCAATTATTTTCATTTTGTTTTAAGATTGCAATGGCATTATCATATTTTAATGCATCAGTATAATCTAAATTACCCGAAATGCTCTTTATTACTGAACCAAGACCATCTATGAGACCTCTTTTAACACGCTTTACTTCAAGTAATTCTAACTGTTCCGATATTTCTTCTAATTTTGTACCTAGGTAGTTAACATGGGGCTCATAGAGAGATCGTGATATATTGCTCAATTGTGGCGTAAGATTTTGCAGTTGTTCGTTAACTGTATCTAATCTATTGCGCATATTATCAAGGTTTATAATTTGGAGGAAGGAGTGGAAATGTGAAATGACTCTTGTGGATCCTAGGTTGAAGGGCAAAATACCTGGTCCATCGTTAAGACTGTCTAGCGTTATCTCGTCTGCTCGGGCCAGGGCCAGGGTCAGGACTAGTAGTATTTTCAGTGTTCTGTAACAAACGAGCACTAGTAGGCACCCGTTTTAGGCGTGATTTAGGCACAATGCCTCTTTTCTTCTTTTTATAGATATGAATAGGCAAATCCGCTAATACCGTATCATGAGTATATCGAGCTGCTAACTTTTGTCTGTAGCATAAAGGATTCCTAATGAAAATTTGTTGCTCTGGTTCATAATTTTTTTCAGGTTCACGATTCCTATTAACATTTTCAGTAATTCCTGTGCGGCGATGAAGTGAAGTATCGTTAAGAATATCGTATACTTTTGACATTCATTTACGGTGTTCCTGGATATGATAGATTCATATCCAAAGGATCCCGGGGATCAAAATGACCGGTAACTATATCGATAGGCCTACATTTTGTAAAGCTATGTATTGAACTATTATATGCCAATATAGCATAAGTTATAAGATTAGTAATCGATTCTCCTCGGTGTTCTAATTTTAATATACGCAAATGTTCTAGTAGTGTAGAATTTAGTCGTTCTACCATTCCATTTTCATTGGGTGTATTAGGACAGGTTTTATGATGTTGCACTTTATGCAATCTAGTAAATTCAGAGAATATTTGGTTGTTGAATTCCGGACCATTGTCTGTTACAATAGTTAAGGGTACTCCGTGATGAGTAGAAAATTTTAGTAAAGCTTGTACGACACTTATAGCTGTAGCATCTTTCAAGAAGTATGCTTGACCATACATAGAGAATGCATCTACAATTACAAGATACTTATTCGTTTCAATACTAAGCAGATCTAAATGTACAACCTCAAAAGGCTTTGTAGGTGGAGGTACAATTTGTAACCTTGGTTTAACTGGATTACGATCATATTTAGCTTGCCCGCATATTTGACATTCATTGATATACTTTGGTACATGCTCCTTCATATTTGGCCAATAGCATCTACGCGATAATGCTAGATAACACTCATTGATGCCTCTATGATTGGTTTTCCCTTCGTGATATTTCTTTATAATTTCCTGTTGCTTGAAATAATCTTTAACATTTTCTTCTTCGGTTTTGGTAAGTACTAATTTCATTGCAGAATTTTTAAAATATTTTTGAATTATAGGTATTATAGAATACATTTCTAATGTAGGATTAATTAAAACACCTGTTTTTACTTTTGGATTAACGTATTCTTTAATTGCGCTAATAACGTCTTGTTCTAAATTAGATTTTGAAATTTGTATGACAGTTTTAGTATGTGTTTCAAATGGTTTAGAAACACTAGGCCTGCTTTTTATATCTCCAACGACATTAAGATATATTTGCTTATTAAACTTATTAAGGGGGTCGTCGGAAATAGGGATTTCTAATATGGGACTTTCTAAATCACTATGGGCGCTTAAAGTCCTAGAATCCGCAGTTTCAGTTCTAGAATCTGAGTCTGAAGGTGCACCTTGTGAAGTGTTAACTACTATCGAACTAATTTCTTCATTATGAATTTCTATTCGTGACAAGGCATCTGCATTAGTATTATGTTTTCCTTGCTTATAGACAACTTTGAAGTCAAATTCGCTTAGCCGTAATCTCCAACGGGTTAAACGGGAATCCGGTTCTTTAATATTCATCACCCATTGCAAAGGGCGATGGTCGGTCACAATTTTAAATTTACGCCCGAATAAATATGGCCTAAAATACTTCGTTGCCCAGACTATAGCCAATAATTCCTTTTCAATAGTGCTATAGTTTATTTCACTAGAATTAAGCGTACGCGAGGCATAAGCTATTGGTTTATCTGATCCAATAGTCCCTTGTGAAAGTACTGCTCCAATTGCCAAATTTGAAGCATCCGTAGTTAGTATAAATTCTTTTTTAAAATCAGGGTATTGAAGAATTGGATCATTGACCAGAAGGGTTTTTTCAAAGCATTCAACATAATTTTGATCAAGTGTAATTTTGAAGCCTTTCTTTAAGCTTTGAGTCAAAGGTTTGGTTATTTTAGCAAAATCAGGTATAAAGTTTCTATAATAACCAAGAAGTCCTAAAAACCTTTTAATTTCGGTAGGAGTTTTAGGTAAAGGGTAATTTTGTATTGCTGAGATTTTATCTGGGTTAGGCTTTATTCCATCTTTGCCTATAATATGCCCTAGATACGCTGTTTCTAATTTAAGGAACTCAGATTTATCCATTTGTGTTTTAAAATTAGATTCGCGTAATCTTTTAAAAACTTTTTCTAGGTTGACTATGTGCTCTTGCAATGATGTACTAAAAACTATTATTTCATCTAGTTTCAGATTCGCGCAACACGTTGTCCATCACTCTTTGAAAGGTAGATGGACTATTTTTAAGTCCCATGGGCATTCTCAAAAATTCGAAATGCCCATGTTCTACATTGAATGCTGTTTTTGTAATATCTTGGGGGTCCATTTCGACCTGGTAGAATCCACTAGCTAGGTCTAGCGTAGTAAAATACTGGCAATTGCCTAATTTGTCTAGGACATCAGCTATATTAGGGATAGGGTACTTGTCTTCTATGGTTTTCTCATTAAGTTTTCTGAAATCTACTACAATACGCCACTTCGCCTTTCCTGATGCGTCAGCTTTCTTAGGTACCACCCAAATAGGAGAACTCCAAGCAGAATTTGAAGGTCTAATTATACCTTGTTCTAGCATTTTACCTATCTGTTCTTGTACTTCCTGTCTATGAATATATGGATATCTATAACTCTTTGTATAGACTGGAGCCTCATCTGTAGTTTTAATTGAATGTTTAATTTTATTTGTGAATGTTAATTGTTCACCTTCAATATAGAAAACATCTGCATATTGCGAGCACAATGATTCTAGATTAATACGTTCTTCTTTATTTAAGTGGTTAGTACGCAGACGTGATAGCACCTCTTTTACGCGTTGGTTTTGCTGTATAGTGCGCGTGCACTCGACATTATGAACTTCTGCAGACATTGCACGATCCATTGAAAAGATTATATCATTCCTACTAGGATTCTGTACTTCTAATATACCCCTATTCTGTTTAACCGTAGTAAGGCACTCACGTACGATACAGTTTGAAATAGATTGTTCAGGAATATAAGAATCACCATCGCGGACGTTAATCGGAATCTTTAGTAACTTAGATGTACCTGCTGGAATAATATTCTCATACAAATTAGTATTACGTGAATCATAGATTCTAATAGGGTTTGAAGCGAACTTAGTTGTAAATAATTTATTTTTATAATCTATTGTAGCTTGGGAAGCTACAATAGATTATACCTCTATATCATAAGGTTATACTGTTTGAAGAATTTTCTTATAAGTTTAGTGTTCCGAATATGTTGAAGCGATTGTTAGAAGGACGTAAGTATGCTTATCCTGTTAAATGTGAGTGTGATATGTTGTTAGCATTCAAAGGTCCTATTATATTTGTTTCTAATGAACTTGATGATAGTATGGATGATGCTTTAAAGTATCGTTTATTGTTTGTTAGTGCTTCGGAACCGTTTTGGGAGGCGATACGGACGTGTGTTCCGAAGTTGGAAGAGGAATCGCCCATTTCCTCGCAAGAAACAATATGTTTATCGTCGGAAGATGAGACGTCCTCGTAGGCGATTTCGTCGTAATGCTGCACCTCGTGGGCCGCCTGTTAAAAGTGTTATGTCTGTGCCGGGTCGTGTTATGAGGTATGTTTATTGTGGATCTGCTATTCAGCAGCAGGCATGGAAGTTTGGTCTCCAAAATTATGATATTAAGTATGGTGAAATGCCTTTGTTTACGTTGTTTGCTATGGGCAATAAGAATGTTGGTCTTTATCTTCAGAATCAGTATGGAATGATGATAGTAAATAAGATTGAGTATATTATTAGTAATATAGAGTTAAATAGATATTATGATATGGGTAAGGTTTCTTCTAGCAAATCGGTACCAATAAGTCCATCAAAGAAGTCGTGGAACTTATAGATATCAAATGAAACTGTACCTGAATCATTAAATTCATTAAAAATAGGTAAAGTAATTGAATAGTCGTTTCTAGTTTTAGCATGAACACTATGCACTTCAAACGGAGAATAATTTAATGGAAATTCACTAAAGTATTTTTCGACAGCATTTGGACATAGGGACGACTGGTTTGCACCTGTGTCTATTAAAAGTTTAAGTGGAGGTGACGCAATTTGAATGTATGGAAGGTACCGTTGAGTTTGGAGATTTATCTCTATTTTAATTTGTCGGATTTCGGCGTTTTCCGAAAATCCAGCTCCTTGGATTCTTTGTCGTCCTCTTTTATGCTTCCAGGCTGCTGGGGATGTTCTAGATATTCCTGAGGGGATGGTTGATATTCAGAATACAAATTTTCATTCAATTTATGGATACTCATAGTAATCGTAATAAGTTCCATCATAATCGGTAAAGAAATCATTCATCGAAGGATCAATGAAACAGTCATTAAAATGCATCTCTCGAGTTTTGAAATCATTATTAGGTGGAGGATTCCCTGATCTGTTCCAATCATGCCTAGATAAAGCGTTAGTAGGTGGTAATTGTCTGCTCACGAAATGGCTAACACCACTCATTGGTCGTGGTTGCGCTGACCCGCTAGAGACTACTTGAAATGGGTTATTCTGACGGTTATAGTTCGGTGGGGGTGCCCTGAACATTTTCTGAGTTCGGGTCGGACCAAACTGACGAGGTTGGAAATAAATCGGTTTCCACTGCGGTGGTTGTTGGGCAGGAAATTGGAATCGTGCAGGTCCTGGCATGCTATAATCATTAGGCCTTGGATCAGGCATATTAAACGGCTGAGAGGGCATTTTAAAATTATTACCGGGTTGGTTATTGCTATTAATTCTTTTATCAAGCAAACGGTCATTACGATTTTGCAGATACATGGTATTAGTTTCTTCATGAACAAATTCTAATGCTTGTTCTATATTTTGAGGGCGCATACAACGCACGCGTGATCCTATAGGATCTTTTAATCCGCGCGTGAACGCCTGGAGAGTCAATTTCTTATATAAATCCCTTTTAGCATCTATAGTAGTTTTTAAGGAGTCGTGTAAGGAAACATACGTCATAATTGTACTAAAAAGGTTCTGGCAACGCTCATAGAACTCTTGCGGAGTGTTAGAGCCCTGTGTTAAAAGAGATAAATCGCTATAAAGGGCGGTCTCATCCCTTTGGTCAGCAAAATTATTTATTAATGCCTTACGGATGCCATTCCAATCAGTTGCTATGCCATTTGAGTTAATTAAGCGAGCAGCAGACCCTACAATTTTATTTAATATACCATTAAGAAGTGCTGAATTAATTAATTCAGAACCACCTTGAACATTGTAATATTCTTTAACTAAATGATCACACAATTGAATAAACCTAGTCAGCACATTCGGGTTCCCGTCAAATTCGGGTACCAACCGTAATGCTTTAAAAACGATATCTAAATCCAAAGACATTTTCCCAGAAAACGATTCTGTGTCCTCGTATAACGTATCTAAATTAATATTTCTTCTAGTATCTATCGCCAAGTCTCTACTTCTAACTACCCTAGTATTCCTGGATTTTCGTGGAAAGAAAATTTTGGAAGGTTATTTTAGTACAGGCTAGGAGAAAGCGGTCACTAGAAATAATCGAATGTACTTACATGAACATTATATCAGCCCCTTTGCGTAATCAATGTCTGGATTCCTCGATACAGCACGACGTGTAGATTCGGGATACTCTGGCGACTGGATAGCCGCACGGGCGGCTTTACGATAGCGGAAATCTTCCTCTTTACGCGAAACCGACCGCGAGTATCCTACCGACTGCGCCAATTACGTACGGCTGCAGTTGAGGATGCAAATAAAACCGATATAATTTACTTAACGAATTTAATTAAAGTAATTATTACATTTAGATCGGTAAAATTAAGATGCGCGACAATTGCTCGATGTGAGAAACAAGAGTGAATCACTAATACACTAAATCAATATTCATCACTGCTATTGCGCCATCTTCGGTCCCACGCCATCGAATTGCTGAGAAGGCGAATCTCACGGTGCAGAGCGCAATACGGTTAGTCATTGTCTTAAGAATTTAGGGTTTCGCAAGTGGCGACATAACACGATTGCAGCAATCCCGAGAGATTTGCCGTTGTTTATTGAAGAGTTCTGTTGTATATCTTCGAATTTCTTCGTCAGTCCTTCACCAAATTAAAACCAACCTCGTAACATTAAAAAAAAAAAAAAAATTTAAATCGGTCCACAATTGACGGAGATATCGGTGAACATACACAAAACATACATAATGTCGAACATAGAACCTCCTCCTTTTTGGGAAGTCGGTTAAAAATGACCAACAATACGAAAAAAAACTAAGAATGACAAGCTGAGAAGAAAATGTTGACACGAAGCCAGGCCTGAGCCAAGAACACACGCCCAACATCTTCGGGTTCGTCGCTCAGCTCCGCCTCGCAGCCGCCGGGATCCCCTACATCCGTGAGTCAAGCGATCCTGGACGCTGCAGTTGCGTCGAGCTCTAGCGACGAATACTTCTCTCCGCCGACGATACCACCACCTGGGCGTCGACGGGGAGGACACCGGCCGCCGGATAGCTTGGGGCCTCGAGGCCCATCGGCCTCTGACAGGGTCCCCGTTCCTGGTGGAAGTGTTTTGCGCATGCGATGGACGCAATCTTTTAACGAAAACGTCATGCGCGCGTACTTTGGGGCTACAGAGGGGGGAAGTAACCTGACTGCGTACCGTGGTAAGATGCTCTCTCTGTTTCAGGGGCTTGAGCCAGCTGTCAACGTGTCGGCCCAACGTCTATCGGATCAAGTGCGGGTCATCCAACGTAACGAACGTCACGGTCACTTTACGGGGCATATCGGCTGTTCTTACTTTGAGCATAATAAATAATAAACGCGAGCTATTCTGTGAAAGGACTGTAACCGCTATTACATCTAATTGTGATTTGTGCGAGTTTGTTTTCCGGGTGAAACTAAGTGTTTTTGAAGTGTAAATCCGAAATAAACTAAAAAGTTAAATACACTTTGGACGTGTTTTTAAATAAGCGAAGTCACTTTTACTTTCATAGTGTACTTTATACCAAAAGGTATATATATACTTTTTTCCAAATTTCGGTTTGGATCAATATATCTTTGTGGAGCGAGCGCCATCTAGCGCCGCAGGAGGAACTAGTCCAAAGAACGTGCACACCATCTAGCTGCTCTCATCCGCACTACGTTGGAACATGACAAAGTGCGCAGCATGTGGAAAGTTCCTGTCGACGAAAGGGGGCGCCACGTGTAGCAACATTGCTTGCCATAATAAGTTCCACCTCGCTTGTTTGCCGGCTGAAACGCAGATAGGTAGCGACTGGTAATGCCCAGACTGCAGGATTAAATTGAATAAGGTGGATAATGATACACCCGTTAGAGGTCTGGGCAGTGGTACCCCTGTTATTCGAGCAGTTGCTGCACCAGATCAGGGTAGGAAGGCAGCCCAGACTCAGAGCACTATTATCGGGCTCCCAACAGCGGCGCCTATAGTGATTACTCGTGCTGAGGGTGAACAGGGAACCGATGGCGACCCTTCTCCTGACACTCAGCTTACCTTGCGGGAAGAAATTAGGCTCTTCAGGTCCGAGCTGCGGGAAGTGAGGGATGAAATGCGGGAGTTTCGTCGTGAGATGGCCAGCCTGCACTCAACGGTGGGAATCTGCACAGAAAGAGTTGACAGCCTGGAGGCACGAATCGAGGCTCTTGAGAGCAGTAACAGTGTGGCTCCGCCTGACGCCAGGGTCAGTCAGCTCGAGCGGAATGTGGCGGCGCTTCAACTTGAGCTCAACGACCGTTAGCAGGATCTGCTTGGCTCCGACCTTGAGGTGGCGAACGTCCCGGAGATCCCTGGTGAGAATGTGGTTCACACCGTGGGACTGTTAGCGGTTAAGATTGGGGTGGCTCTGGAGGCGCGGGATATTGTGTTTGCGCAGCGTGTGGGCCCGCGAGTAGATCGCGTGAGGCATGCGACTGCCGCGGGCGCAACGAGCCCAGCGGAAGCAGCGGCGGAGGCGGCGCGCGGGCGGCGCATCGTAGTGCGCCTGGCGCGCCGAGCTCTTCGCGACGAGCTACTGCAGGGCGCGCGTGTGCGACGAGGAGCCACCACGGCGGATACCGGACTCCCCGCGCCCCCGCGGCGCTTCTTCGTGAACGAGAGGCTCACTCAAACGAATAAGCAATTGTTCTTTCGTGTGCGCCAAGGCAAATTGTTACTGAGCCAACACACTATACGGATCATAGCACACACTTATTGACGTCGTATGTACCGACGCCCGTGTGTGGCAGGTCTCTGTATCTCACGTACCTGAGCTTGGTCATCATGCAGTTGTTTTGGTTGAGCTCAATTTTAGGGTGGAGAAGCTTTCCCCGCACTGGATCACTTATAGGCCTCTCAGGGACATACTCATTGACCATTTCAACGAAGACCTGAATAAGATGGACTGGGAATACATTGTGAGATTGGATGATGTGAACTCAATGGTAGAAACTTTTAATGGATACATTTTAAATTGGTTTGATCTGCATGCACCTATAAAAAAAGTTTTAATTAAAGAAAAGTCTTCTCCATGGATTACCTACACAATCAAGGAAATGATGAAGTTACGTGACAAGAGCCACTCAAAGGCTAAGTCCATTAAATCCTTATGTCATGTGAACTCTTACATGCTTAACTCTTGCAACTTAAATATCTGGTTAGGGCTGCTATTGGAAGTGAGAAGAGTGCATACTTTAAAACATCATTTATCCTTCACATTTGTAGATACATACATGATCCAGTATTGTTTTACTAGTAATCGCTTCTCGAGTACAATACTTTTCGTGCATTTTATTCAAAATACTATATAATAAATAGCCAAAACTACTATTGTATAGTAGTTTTGGCTATTTATTATTTTTCTTTAATCTTCGCTTTATTTCTTTTATGTTTTTATAGTATGTTGCTGCTTACCCGGGCGATGAGATTATTGTGCTTGTTGCTTATTTGTGTTGTAAAACTTTTTTTTATATGTCTTAACACACAACTGGCGGGTGGATATTAATTGCCCTACTTTTTTATTTATTCATTTTTTTGTAATTTTAGTTTTCATATTTTTGCTATTCTATCATATATATATATATTATTTATTTAAAAATTTTCGATGTCAAGCAATAATGACAGCAGTGACGCCGAAAGCTTTGTTACTGCAAGTAGTGATGACAGTTTTGTTAGCATTCCGACCCTTGCTGACACACTTGAATCCCAATTTTCCGATGTTCCGAAGAATTTTAATGTAGTCCATATAAATGCCCAAAGTATTCCGGCGCACCACTCTGACATGCTAGCCTCCCTTGACTGTAAGAATATCCACGCCATCCTTATCTCTGAGTCTTGGCTAAAACCATGTCTCCCATCCACATCCTATTCCTTGCCGGGGTTTCAACTGATAAGAAATGACCGTGTGCGTGGCGGTGGAGGTGGTGTTGCTATTTACCTTCGCCCACATATTCCTTTTTCAATTATTGATATGTCAGCACAGCCTCCGTCGTCAAGCGCGGGCGAGCATCTCTTTTTAGAAGTCACCCTGAACCTTACAAAAATCCTTCTAGGCGTTTATTACAGCCCTTCATCTCGAATTAATTTCTTCTCTTCTTTTGAAACCATCCTAGAAAACCTGTTGCCTTCTTACAGTCATACAATCATTATGGGGGACTTCAATACTTGCTTATTGAAGAATGATTCCCGCTCCTCTTCTCTTCAATCAATCCTACAATCTTTGAACCTATCCTTACTTCCCTTAAGTGCCACACACCATTTTCCAAATTGTAACCCGTCACTCTTAGACCTTGTTATTGTTTCCTCTTTACAACATGTCAGCAAGCACGGCCAGTGCCCTGCTGACATGTTTTCCTATCATGACCTCATTTTCCTCTCATACAAAGTTCGACCTCCTAAGCCAAAACCTAAAATTCTCCTGCAGCGCAATTTTAGTGGAATGAATACAGATGATCTCCGAAGGGATGCCGGCAGCATTGACTGGGAACCCCTGGTCAGCCTGGAGTCAATTGATGACAAAGTGAACGTGTTGACGGACCGCCTTTTGGAGCTGTATGATGTCCACGCTCCCATACGTGCAATAAAAATGAAACATCTTCCGGCGCCATGGCTAACAGGAGACATTAAAGAATTAATCCACAGAAAAGCTGTTACCAAAACCAAATTTAAATGTCGTCCCTCGTCGCCGAACCGGGAGAAACTTTTGGACGCACGTAATCGCTGCAATAAGGTGTGTAGAGACGCCCAACGACGCCATATCCACACCTCAGTTGAAAATGGAGACCCAGCTAAAGTCTGGAAATTTCTTAAATCCATAGGAGTTGGGAAATCTCGCCAAGAATCGATTCCTAAAGACCTTAATCTTGATCAACTAAATCAGCACTTCTCGTCTTCGTCCTCATGTAATGGGACCTTGAAAGCAACTACTTTGAGCTATCTTTCAAACCTTCCAACTCCGGATCATTCCCCATTTATTTTTAGTCAATTCTCTGATTGTGATGTTAAGAAGAGCATAGTTTCAATTACCTCTAACGCAGTTGGCAGTGATTGTGTCAGTCGAAAAATGATACTCCCTGTCCTCGACGAAATCCTTCCTGTCCTTTGCCATATCCTTAATTACTCAATATCCCATGGGGTCTTTCCATCAGCTTGGAAAGAGGCCAAAATCACTCCTTTACCCAAAAAGACGAATCCTACTTCCTATTCCGAATACCGTCCTATCTCCATCTTGCCTTTCCTCTCCAAAGTCCTTGAACGCCTTGTCCACAATCAGCTTAGTGCTTTTCTTTGTAAGAATAGTTTGCTGAATCCTTTTCAATCCGGATTTCGTCCTGGTCACAGCACAGCTACTGCCTTAGTGAACGTTACGGATGACATACGGTTAGGCATGGAACGAGGACATCTGACGGTTCTTTGCTTGCTAGATTTTAGTAATGCATTTAATACTGTCGATTTCGATATCCTGCTTGGCATACTTCACTCGCTTAACATATCTCCAACGGCGATTGACTGGTTTCGTAGTTACCTGTATGGCCGCCGGCAACGTATATGCATAGAAGAATCTAACTCTTCTTGGTGTTATACAACTGCCGGTGTACCTCAGGGTGGCGTTTTATCTCCTTTACTCTTCGCAATATTTATAAACGCTATCTCCAAAAAACTTCTGTCCTCCTACCACCTTTATGCAGACGATTTACAGATCTACAAACAAGCTGCCCTTGCAGAGTTAGCTGATGCAATGAATGCAATAAATAAGGATTTGGCTACAATTTGTGAGTGGAGTGAGGCAAATGGGCTTCAGGTAAATCCGGCGAAAACCCAGGTCATTGTTATTGGCAGCTCTAGGATGATTCCAAAAGTAAATTGGACACAACTTCCTCTCGTACAATTTAACGGAACTACTATTCCAATAGGTGAGAAGGTTAAGAACCTTGGGGTTTGGATCGACAGATATCTGTCTTGGGGTCCGCAGCTTCAGGACGTAAGCCGCAAAATTTTTGCATCTGCCAGGTCCCTTAGACGATTGCGAAACTTTCTTCCCACTGCTACTAAAATTGCGCTTGCACAATCCCTTCTGCTTCCTATCCTTGACTATGCTGATGTCAGTTATCTCGATCTCACCCAGGCACAACTAGATAAACTTGAGCGTCTTCAAAACCTTTGTATAAGATTTATATTTGGCCTGCGCAAATATGATCACATTTCTGAATTTCGGACAAAGCTCAAGTGGCTTCCCATACGTCTTCGCCGGGATTCTCATATTTTATTTCTGCTTTACAGTATTCTATACAATCCTACAACCCCCTCTTATCTCAAAGAACGTTTCAAGTTCCTTCATGACACACATAATAGATATCTGAGGTCATCGGAAAACTCGAGACTAGAGATGCCGATGCATTCCACCAGCTTTTACGACAAATCTTTTACGGTTCAAGCGGTGCGGTTGTGGAATGCTTTGCCCGTGTCAATAAGGCGTGCTCAATCTCTGCCCATTTTTAAAACAATGGTAAAAAATCACTACCTCTCTCTTTAATAGTTGTATTTCTTGATATCTATGCTTTTGTTCCATACTTATTAGTGTATATATTTGTCTATTATATATATATGTATGTATTTTTTTTATTTATTTTATATATAAATAGTACACCAAATACTACCTTCAGTACTGTCATTCCTTCCATTTGTTTTTTTAAATCCATCCAAAGGTTGTCTTGAAAAGATCGCTTTTAGCGATAAGGCCGCCCATTGTGTCACCCAGTGCAATGTTTTCTTCGTCTATACTTTCTGTAACTTATATGGTGTACATAATAAAGAGTATTCTATTCTATTCTATTCTATTCTACTATGGCCTTCTTCTTTTAAAACATGCAAGTGCTCTTTTGTACTCTTATCTCTTTTTAAAATTAAAATTAAAGTCACTAAAAGTTATACAACGTTTTTTATCTACACTCACAACGTAATGTGCCAAATATGAATTCAAAAAATATTGCATAAACACGTTCTTTATATTCGTGGATAGGTAAAATTAAATAAAATAAATTGTAGTTCTAAAAACTAAAAAACACGCTTTAATGGTAAGGATAATGGGACAAACTGTTTAAATTATTGCGTTGTCATCGGTCCTTGATAATTGTGCAAAGTTTCAAATCAATCCAACGTTTTGAAGTGGGTGAAAATCACGTTCAAAGATTCCGTTACATTGATACATTGTTACATTGATACATTGTTACATTGATACATTGTTACATTGATACATAGATACATACATACCAAGCTAATAAAAGCGTGTTAAAAAAAGAACCATTATAGTGCAACATTTTCCTTCGATTTTCAAACAACTGCATCATAAAATAACTTTTTTAACACGCTTTTATTAGCTTGGTATGTATGTATCTATGTATCTATGTATCAATGTAACAATGTATCAATGTATCAATGTAACGGAATCTTTGAACGTGATTTTCACCCACTTCAAAACGTTGGATTGATTTGAAACTTTGCACACTTATCAAGGACCGATGACAATGCAATAATTTAAACAGTTTGTCCCATTATCCTTACCATTAAAGCGTGTTTTTTAGTTTTTAGAACTACAATTTATTTCTATTACGATACAGGACAAATCCAAGAAGTTAATCACTAAGGAGATTCCATCAATTATTAGATTTTTTTGAAAAGCAATTTTATAGTACCTAATAAAAAAAAAGTGTGCTAAGCCTTAGCGCATGCGCGGATAATGCGGTGATGTGCTAGGTTTTGGCGCATTCATACGTTTTGCAGGTTTCGCTGAACTGAATTCCATGATTTTTTTAAATTCTTGCTTAAAATGAATATAAAAAAAATATTAGTGAATGTGAAGAAAAATTTACGCCGCCAAATAGTTTATATGCGGCGAAGGAAAATATTCATAATCACCAGCAAAGTCGAGATTATTATATGATGCATAAATCACGACTTTATGACATGAAAAATGCAAAAAAAAAGATTGAGTAGGTTCAATCCCAAAATGTATGAGTGTAGATAAAGTAGTGTATGAAACTGCACATAACTAGGTATTAAAACATTCGTGTGAATACTATTAAAAACCTCGCCTACGGCTTGGTTTTTAAACTCACACTCATGTTTTAATACCCCTTATTATGCAACAGTATCATAAACTACTATTATTTTGTAGATAGAATAGTCTTCTAGAAATTGAGTAACGTTCGATCTGGCTTCTGGCTTATATATGCCTCCTATATTCAAGTCAAATTTCTTCAAATAGACCCAGAGAAAATGGTTGTCGTCATCACACTTTTCTTCAACCAAGTTGTGCTTCAGATTATTGTGGACTAAAATAGAAACCCCCCCACCTTTGGGCTTAGATCTGTAGCTGTCACTGAAAAAAGTATTTAACAGAACTAGTTGAGTTAACTGACAAATAGCCAAACATTGTTAACTAATAAACGAATTTCATTTACGTATTGATCAACTGATTTTGTTGCATTTTACAAAAATATTTTAGCTATTTGAGTTGGTTGAAAACTACTTAAGTTTATGTTATCTAATGCAACATTCAATTTCGGTACTTTGCAACATACTATGTCTTGCTATAATCAAACACACTTGTGACTTACAGTTGACCCAGTTACAACTATTTTTTAATCAACTATGTTGCTATTTTTCAACTCTGTTATTAGTTTGTTTCCAGCTGTAAATTATTGTTGAAATTTGCGTTGTAAAGTTACTACAAACAAACAAAAAATTTGACTGAGACCAACTAATATTCATTATGTTGGTTTTAGAATATTTTTGGTTATCAATCACACAACAATATATTATGTGGTTCACGCCTGAACAGCTGCTCCGCTTGTATCAAGCGCAAGTTCGATCATGCATGGAGTACTATTCTCATCTCTGGGACGGCTCTGCCAAATACCAACCAAGCACTAGAGTCGATCGAAAAGCGGGCCAGGAGGCTCATCGGCGATGAGGCATTGGTTAAGTCAAAGCTCCAGAGCCTTGAACATCGTCGCCGAGTTGCCAGCTTGTCGGTTTTTTTATCGATTACATTTCGGGGAATGTGCGATGGAATTGCATAATCTAATTCCGCCCAGCCCGTTTCATCATCGGACTACCAGACGTACGGCGATGCGCCATCGGTACATGGTGGACATCCCACCCATACGCACTAAACGTTTTGAAAACACTTTTATTATGCGTTCAGGAGTGGAATTCCCTGCCGAAGTCTGTGTTTCCCGATAGCTACAACCTAGGGGTCTTTAAGTCAAGAGTGAATAGGTTACTTCTAGGCAAGCGTGCTCCATCATCGACCACATCATCGCTTACGATCAGGTGAGATGGTGGTCAAGCGCGAGCCTATATAAGATAAAAAAAAAAAAAAAATTTGGTGATTAAAGTTATGCTGTGCATAACAAAACGTTTAGTTCCCGCTCGCTGAGCGCTGACAGGTTGTGTCAAATCAATCGAACGGAACCTGTAGAAACCTGTTCTTTTCGTTTAGCGAGGCGAGATAGCCGGTGCGTCGCGTGCGTGACGTACCCGTGATTTGCTTGCATTGTTTTGTTGAATTGTTTTAAGATCTGGACGTGATCCCACAGATCAGTGTGTAATGTGCAGTAACAGTACCTAGTTGCATGAATATAAACGTGACAAAACTTTTAAAAATGGATCTGCCGCCAGCAGATGAGGCGGCGGAAAAAACAATCTCCGACTACCTGCGGTCATGGGGATTGGAAGTATATACCAAAATTTTTGGGTGAGTACTTTTAGCTTCTGTTCCAATAATTAGACAATAGTGTTTCATTCAATAGATCACTAGGTATTTTATACAGGGACATTTCCCGTTAGTTTGCCGCCGTTCTTTTTGGCAGCGTGGTGTCCGGCAAAATAGAAAAGCTAGCACCATACTACAAACTATACATCAGGGTGTCGTACAAGGCGACTGATGTCAAGGTTTACCGTTTAATAGGTACCTTCGTAGGCCAGGAAACGAGTAGCAGCGTTTTCTACCGGGTATCTATCAGCAGTGCAATCTCCAACCGACCTGCCAGACATGGAGATTATGACAATACCCTCCAGTATTGGAGAAGGCTCAGCAATGGACTGTTACGAGCTATTGTCTGACTTTTTACTCTTCAACCAACTTTGAGTGGACCATAAGGGTTTTCTCAGGTTTTCTCTTTCCTAATGTATAATATTTGTTAACTGCATACCTACCGCATCCGCACCTACTTAACCTAGTGCCTGTCCTCTCTCAAACGACTTTGTTTTTTTTAAAGTACCTTGGTGCTAGTTAACAAACTGAATAAACCACTTAGTGCGGAGTTAAAAAGACAATAATGAACTTATTGCCTATGTGACTATTAGCAATTTTACCATTAATTTATGTCTACTTTTGTATGTACTAATTTTCATTAATATTTCAGAAGAGTCTATTGATGTCGAGATCCTCCAAATGTTGTCAGAGTCCAATCTAAAAGACTTGGTGCCAATAATTGGACACCGGGCTAAGCTGGTCGCACAAATAAAACTTTTGATCAACATAATGTCAAATGCTTTTGCGAACACTGCACTGTAAGTAATAATAACAATATTTAATAATTAAGTATCGACAATTTAATAAATAAGAATTTTTAATTTTGCCTACCTGTTTAGTAATTTAAATTAGCAATAAAATATTTTATAACTATCATGTAAAAAAAAAGTATTAATTCATGTATGGAAGTTTGTCTCTGTGGTCTAGTGGTTTGGGGCTACAGCCCCTGATCCGATCCGATCTGATGAGGTTGTGGATACAAATCCCATGGAAAATAAGGTAAATATCAGGTTATTATTTTATATTTCAGTGTCATACTACTCCGGACTCAAACAACAAAATAATGCTGTATACAGTGGACGACTTGCCAGTTGTAACATTCCCTAATGAGTACTCCCCTGAAACGTCTGAAACAAATGCAATAGAAGAAGACAAGCTTGCTCATTGTCTGAATTTGTGATAATTAATATATAAGTTCTTACTAAAAGTGATTGATTGTATACTTAAGAATGCGGTGAACTAAGCTCGCAAATGCAATTCGAGGCGAGTGAAAAATTCATTCGGAGTATTGCTATCTCAGTTTGCACGCACACGCGGCGCTGTGTGTGTGCGCGGGTAGATACTCGCACACACAAGGCTGCGCACAGCGCCGCGATAGATAGCTTCCTAATCGTCCGTCATAACGACGAGAAAGATTTTTTTTATTTTTTTTAAATATTATTATTTAGGTATGTTCATTATTTGCTTTTTTTGTTGACTACTTTGGGGAATCGTTGGTAAATGTACAGACTAGTAATGCGTTTTTACGAAATTTCTTTACAATATCTCAAGTTTAGGATAGCTAGCTATCACTTGTCTTTGTACCTATAGAAAGAATCTAGCAGCGTCATGCGTACCTTTCCAAATGGGTAATTTTGTAAAGCAACGTTGAAAGTTTATAATATTGGTGTTCTTGTATAAATAAGTAGGTACATCGTTTACGCAGGCAAAGCGTCTTGAGTCTTGGGGGTAAGCCGGCCGACGCGAACGGCGCCGCCGTTGGCGTTTTTTTGTCTTATTTATGTAGGTATTCCTTTTAATAAACCTCAAATATGTATTATAATAATAAATAATGAAAGCAAGTAAAATAATACAAGCGTTACTTAGGCAAAGTATTAGTAAAAGACTAATATTCTAATAATTTATGACTATTTACACATAAGTGCAGATAAATAACAGTGCTCTGAGCTAAGAATATTAAAAATAAAAATACGGATTTTGAATAAACATTTATTTTGTTATGTTCTTACTTTATAGATCATCATTCATCTGTTTAAAAAATATAAATCGAAACGTGATAAAATCGTGTAACTAGGTAGAGTAACCGTGTAATAGTCGACTGAACGAAATAAAAATAAATACAATAATGATAGTCAGAAAACTTAGTGTCAAAGATCCACACAAAACTCGCTGATTTATAAGATTTTGCTTGTAGGTATAATAATATGTATAAATAGGTAATCTGCAGTAGGTACCATTCATAAGAAGATAATCAACCGCAATAAAAAATTTAGTTTATGTACGCACTGCTTTTTCGTCGATTAGCCAGCCAGTTATCAAAGTTTATTGGAACTGCCTCCCCAGGGTAAGGGTCACCGAAGGTCAGAAAACAAGCCCAGAATAATTAAATAAACTAGAACGACTTTGGATTTTTAATTTTAGTTTTTTGTAATAGGAATTTTACAAAAAAACGTTCCAAACTGGACCAAGGGCATAAAGCCGCGGTTGTGCAGGCAAATCCGATCGTATGGTCACCCTACCCTGGGTGAGCCGAACTAATGTCACAGTAGGTAAGTAAAAAACCGGCCAAGTGCGAGTCGGACACGCGCACGAAGGGTCCCGTTCCATTATCGCAAAAACGGCAAAAAAATCACGTTTGTTGTATGGGAGCCCCACTTTAATATTTATCTTATTCTGTTTTTAGTATTTGTTGTTATAGCGGCAACAGAAATACATCATCTGTGAAAATTTCAACTCTCTAGCTATCACGGTTCATGAGATACAGCCTGGTGACAGACGGACAGACAGACAGACAGACGGATCGCGGAGTCTTAGTAATAGGGTCCCGTTTTTACCCTTTGGGTACGGAACCCTAAAAATGCAGTGTAGATAAGTCTTAGCGGTGTCCTTGAGATAATTACCTACGCCCGCATTGTCTCATTCATGACATGAATAAAAAACCGGCCACGTGCGAGTCGGACTCGCGCACGAAGGGTTCCGTACCATTATCACAAAAAACGGCAAAAAAATCACGTTTATTGTATGGGAGCCCCCCTTAATTCATTTTATTTTAATTTAATCATTACTATTTTTGAAGTGAATATACAACTAAATATTTCGTGAATATTTCAAGCGTCTACCTGTTGCCGTTATTAATATCGAGCAAAAACGGCAAAAAAATCACGTTTTTTGAATGTGAGCCCCCCTCAAAAATGTATTTTCTTCTGTTTTTTGTATTTGTTGTTATAGCGGCAACAGAAATACATCATCTCTGAAAATTTCAACTGTCTAACTATCACGGTTCACGAGATACAGCCTGGTGACAGACGGACAGACAGACAGACGGATCGCGGAGTCTTAGTAATAGGGTCCCGTTTTTACCCTTTGGGCACGGAACCCTAAAAAACGAAAAAACAAAGCTTCGTAAGTTGATAGATAGGTAGGTAAATACTAATTTATAAAATATATAGGTACTTAGGTAAAATATATAGGTACTATTTATATAACTTATTTTATTATGTCATTGGGAAACTGTGAGAAACATCCCAACGTTAGGAGTCCAATGTCCATGTCGGCAACCAAACCAAATTGTAAACAATAACAAAGTCCATAAACAACGCAGTTCGTAAGAAAGTAGATTACTCAATAACAAAGTTAAAATCACAAGGCAAATCTAAATCAAAATTCATAGAATAGGTCAATAGTGTCAGAAATATTACAATAAGTACAATTTAGAAAATAAATACGCACTTACAGCACAGTAAGTAAAGTAATCGACAAACCACAAATAATACAACAAACAGTGAAACATCCCCGAAGCACACCCGAAGTGCCCCGAACAAACCCCGTACGAACGATGCACGTGAGCAGTACGACTACGCACACATTGACATTTGCTTGACGCGACAGCAATAATAGCTATTGAAAAAGTATGATTAATTTGATGTGTTCCGTAATACCAAAAATTATGAATGAAAACTTAATGTTTTTTAAATTACTTTTTCAATTATTTGTATCTTGATAATATGAGCTATGTTCCTGCTACGACAATATTATAGATATTGTTTTTTATAATACAGAAAAATCAATAAGAAAACATGTCATTTACGCGCTAAAAATGTACGAAATGGAATTCGCTTAAACTTCATAGTAAGTAAGTATTTTGAAAAAATAAAGACGTACGAACCTAGATAAATACTGTCTAAATCCGAATATCAGCATAATATGGTGGAAATAAACTCAACTTACAAATGATTTAGGTATTACGTTTGTATGGACAATTCATGCTTCGCCGCACCCTTAATAATTTAAAAAAAAGTTATTTTTCTTATTCTATGTAGGGATCCCAAGTTTGCAGGCGAAATTAGTACCTAAGTATATGAGGAGTTTAAGTAAGATTTGGGGAAGGATATGTCTTGCTGAAACTTCTTATAGGTACATTCGGCTATAGGCTGAAAACATATAACAAAAAAAACACTATTAGTAACTAAAAAGTTTTGTTACATTTAACCGAAAAGTTACAATTACAGATAACCATTCCGTACTGTTGCAAGTAACATGAGGGGCAGCCATAAATTATTCAACAAGTTCATTTACACACAACAAAATAGGGTTACAATAATAATATAGTGATGTAACTAGTAACTGAACAAAACCAAACCCATGACCAAGTTTTAACCAAACGGTTTTGTATGCGCTAACAATGAAATGTGGCAATTTTTACATAACACTTTTGTTCTTAATACACATAACATTAAGTTATTTATTCTAAAACACTTTGGTACAACGTGAATTATAAATTTGTTAAGAAGTAATCATTTTTGTCGAGCCACTAATAACAGAACTACTAATAACAAAACTGAATTTGTCTACTAAGAACTATAGTTAAGTAGTCACTATATTTATGTAATAGGTTACTCACTTGTTTGTTACTCAAAACTTTTTTCATGAGAGTAATTCGATAGTTGGACTCTTTGTGCTTCATCACTTGACTTGAGCCACGTTTCTGTGAGAATGACTATATATACTGTCTGTTACAGGGATTCGATGACGCATTTAAGCTCATCTAGTTTTCCGGGCTTTATTATACTGTGGACATTTGCATGGAAAAATTTCAGTGATTTTGTACTTGATAATAAGTTTTTGTTAGTAATTTGGTACGTTATGTTGCCGCATGTCTCGATTATATCGCCATGGAGGGGATGATTTATTATTGGGAGATTTTGATTGAGTTTTCAATATCTACGGCATCCCTTTTATATATTTTATGCTTAAATCAGATTCGACATCTGTTATACGGGTTTGTAGTTCTTCCTTGAAAGTTTTCATATAGTTTTGTTTATAGATTTTTATTTCAGTTGTTTCTAGTTTAGCTTTGTTTCGTAGCAAGCATTTAGTTGCACTGTCTGATTGAAATAAAACTGTTACTTTAAGAGTATTTTCATAATCTTATTGCTTTGATAGGCCCAAGGCAATCTTCTGAAAGCGTTTGTACTGCTTTTGTTACCTCGTTTATGTCGTAATTACGTCTTGCATCTGTGTTTGACCTTTGTAGCTCGGGTATGCCAACAATTATTAAGTTTTTCTCTTTATTGCCGTTCTTGGATTTCAGTTACAAAATTTTCATACATAGAGACAATGGGTGTTGTATTAGCGGTACAATTGACAAAAGTTTTTAGTTGTTGTAACGCCGTCTCCAATAGTTTTACTTTGTTGTCATTCGCATTATTCGAGTCCTTCAAAAAAGTGATTTTTGACCTCATTTCGGCTTGTTGTAGCACTAGATATTCATTTGTAGTTTTAATTTCAGTTATTTGTGCCTTAATGCTCGATATTTCCTGAAATATTATTTCAGATGTTTCTTTTTGAGTCGCAGTAAACTCTTTTAGCTTCGCCATAATCTCAGTCTGCGATTTGCAGCATTCAGCAGGGAGCTCGGGGGAATTCGGTTGTCTTCCTTTATTGCTACGTTACGTAACGTAGTGTTGGCCAGTATCATTCATCAGTCTTTGGTAAGTCCGGCAGTGAACCGCCTTTTCCATCCATACTACTCCCTGCTGGAGTTGGTGATCACACCACACTCATATTCAAAACGTTAGCGATATGAATCACTACTCCAGTTTATAGCTCCCTCCGTAGCTTGGAAAAAATTCACGAGTCCAAGTTAGTGCCGCCTTTGTTGCTGCTCTCAGTACAACATTGACTTAGTTCAAGATTTTCAACCGACTTCCCAAACAGGAGGAGGTTCTATGTTCGAATTTATTTTTGTTTTTTTATTTTTTTGTGTATTTTCACCGATATCTCCGTAAATTGTGGACCGATTTTTAACCCCGACGAAAAAAGAGGGGTGTTATAAGTTTGACGTGTGTTGCTGTGTATCTGTGTGTCTGCCTGTAGCATCATAGGTCCTAAACGGATGAACCGATTTTGTCGAGAGTGTTCTTAGCTATGTTTGAATAAAATCGGTTCAGCCGTTCAAAAGTTATGGGCGTCTTACTGATTGAATCGGGGTGTTTTCGCAAGATATCGTGTCATAATTACGTGTTCAATAGATTGCCGAACGAAGCGTATCTACTATGTACTAGATAAATTATGTAGCATGAAACGAAAATGTGTCGGGGCTTTTTGAAATTTTGATATTTTACTTGTTAAAATTCTTTTTATGTTTGAAAAAGTATGTTCCGAAATTGGTCCCTGATCTGATGAAGAACTTCGAAGATATACAACAACATAACTCTTCAATAAATAACGGCAAATCTCTAGGGATTGCTGCAATCGCATGTCTGTTTATTCTTTATACCATTTCATAACATAACATGGGTTCGCGGAAGCTGTCCATACGGTCAGGTCTAAGTTTTTCAAGACCCGCCGTACAGATATCAACAAAAAAATCTCTGATCCTACACTCAAGCTCATGAAGGAGAGGCGTGAGATGATCCTGCAGTCTTCAGACGATGCGTTGAAATACCGGCAGCTTAATGGAAGGATCTCAAAGTCCTTGAAAAGCGACCTCCGCCGCTTTAATAATAAAAATTAAAGACGCGATTGAGCGGAATAAGGGCTCCAAGGTGACGATGGCAGGATCGTATCCGCCAAACCGGAGCTTCTCAGGGAATCCAGAGATTCTATGAGCAGTTGTACACGTCGACCAGTAAAGCCGTCGCGAATCTAGTAAAAGACCCTAGAGCTAGATTGACCCGTCACTATACCGAAGACATTCCGGACTTCAGCCTGTACGAGATTAGGATGGCTCTTAAACAGCTTAAGAACAACAAGGCACCGGGTGATGACAGAATCGCGAAAGGGCTGCAGACATTGAGTCAATTTTTATTCTGCAAAAACGAGCCCTCTGAGCGATGTACAATCTTCGCCGGCGCGATTCTCTAAGGGAACTGTTTATCGACATTAACATCATGACGGTTCCTTGTCAATATGTTATGAAAACATCATGTACGTGAGAAAGAATTTACATGACACTTTGTTTCGAATACAAATAAAAGATTCTTTAATTTCATCATCTTTAGGATTTTCTTTCATCCTTTTCAATTCTTCATTTCTTTTGTTTATACCCAATAGTAGATCTTCATTAAAACAATACGTCTTTTTTTCCATTTAAAATTTAAGTTTTGGTTGGTTTATCTTTGTTTATATTCGATTCTAAATATTTCTCAAATGTGGTGTAGTCATTATTTTCATGTTCACAGTTGGTTTCATCTAAAGTTTTATATAATTGTAAGTAGTTGATCGCTTCGTACTGAATTTTCTTTACAGGCTCGCATCTTTTTATTTCAAATACAATTTGTTTGTGGTCAGACATTGCAGATTCGACAATGGCCAATCGGAAATCATTTGTTTTATCCTTCACATTTGTAAATACATACATGATCCAGTATTGTTTTACTAGTAATCGCTTCTCGAGTACAATACTTTTCGTGCATTTTATTCAAACTACTATGGCCTTCTTCTTTTAAAACATGCAAGGGCTCTTTTGTACTATTATCTCTTTTTAAGATATTAAAATTAAAGTCACTAAAAGTTATACAACGTTTTTTTATTTTGTAGATGGAATAGTCTTCTAGAAATTGAGTAACGTTCGATCTGGCTTCTGGCTTATATATGCCTCCTATATTCAAGTAAAATTTCTTCAAATAGACCCAGAGAAAATGGTTTTCGTCATCACACTTTTCTTCAACCAAGTTGTGCTTCAGATTATTGTGGACTAAAATAAAAAACCCCCCACCTCTGGGCTTAGATCTGTAGTTGTAATAATGAGAGTAATTCGATAGTTGGACTCTTTGTGCTTCATCACTTGACTTGAGCCACGTTTCTGTGAGAATGACTATATATACTGTCTGTTGCAGGGATTCGTTGACGCATTTAAGCTCATCTAGTTTTCCGGGCTTTATTATACTGTGGACATTTGCATGGAAAAATTTCAGTGATTTTGTACTTGATAATAAGTTTTTGTTAGTAATTTGGTACGTTATGTTGCCGCATGTCTCGATTATATCGCCATGGAGGGGATGATTTATTATTGGGAGATTTTGATTGAGTTTTCATTATCTACGGCATCCCTTTTATATATTTTATGCTAAAATCAGATTCGATATCTGTTATACGGGTTTGTAGTTCTTCCTTGAGAGTTTTCATATAGTTTTGTTTATAGATTTTTATTTCAGTTGTTTCTAGTTTAGCTTTGTTTCGTAGCAAGCATTTAGTTGCACTGTCTGATTGAAAGAAAGCTTTTACTTTAAGAGTATTTTCATAATCTTATTGCTTTGATAGGCCCAAGGCAATCTTCTGAAAGCGTTTGTACTGCTTTTGTTACCTCGTTTATGTCGTAATTACGTCTTGCATCTGTGTTTGACCTTTGTAGCTCGGGTATGCCAACAATTATTAAGTTTTTCTCTTTATTGCCGTTCTTGGATTTCAGTTACAAAATTCTCATACATAGAGACAATGGGTGTTGTATTAGCGGTACAATTGACAAAAGTTTTTAGTTGTTGTAACGCCGTCTCCAATAGTTTTACTTTGTTGTCATTCGCATTATTCGAGTCCTTCAAAAAAGTGATTTTTTACCTCATTTCGGCTTGCTGTAGCACTAGATATTCATTTGTAGTTTTAATTTCAGTTATTTGTGCCTTAATGCTCGATATTTCCTGAAATATTATTTCAGATGTTTCTTTTTGAGTCGCAGTAAACTCTTTTAGCATCGCCATAATCTCAGTCTGCGATTTGCAGCATTCAGCGGGGAGCTCGGGGGAATTCGGTTGTCTTCCTTTATTGCTACGTTACGTAACGTAGTGTTGGCCAGCATCATTCATCAGTCTTTGGTAAGTCCGGCAGTGAACCGCCTTTTCCATCCATACTACTCCCTGCTGGAGTTGGTGATCACACCACACTCATATTCAAAACGTTAGCGATATGAATCACTACTCCAGTTTATAGCTGCCTATAAACTGGAGTAGTGATTCGGGGGCAGGATCGTATCCGCCAAACCGGAGCTTCTCAGGGAATCCAGAGATTCTATGAGCAGTTGTACACGTCGACCAGTAAAACCGTCGCGAATCTAGTAAAAGACCCTAGAGCTAGATTGACCCGTCACTATACCGAAGACATTCCGGACTTCACCCTGTACGAGATTAGGATGGCTCTTAAACAGCCTAAGAACAACAAGGCACCGGGTGATGACAGAATCGCGAAAGGGCTGCAGACATTGAGTCAATTTTTATTCTGCAAAAACGAGCCCTCTGAGCGATGTACAATCTTCGCCGGCGCGATTCTCTAAGGGAACTGTTTATCGACATTAACATCATGACGGTTCCTTGTCAATATGTTTATGAAAACATCATGTACGTGAGAAAGAATTTACATGACACTTTGTTTAGAATACAAATAAAAGATTCTTTAATTTCATCATCTTTAGGATTTTCTTTCATCCTTTTCAATTCTTCATTTCTTTTGTTTATATCCAATAGTAGATCTTTATTAAAACAATACGTCTTTTTTTCCATTTAAAATTTAAGTTTTGTGTGCAGGACGTAGCGTGTTCATTGGCCCCGAGAAAAGAAGGGCGTAAACCTTCTGGCCATTGCCGCTGAACGCCCCATCCACATCAACGAAAACAAAGGTTCTTGGATGCCTAGCTGCAGCAGTGACGTAGGGTTGCAAATCGACTCTAACGATTCAACGATGTGTTGGCTGTACTTGAGTTATTTCCAGATTCCGGGTTGCCTACTTCTGGATCAGCACTCCTGGTGTCCAGGTTCCGAGGTTCAGCTCGACAGGATCGAAAGGGGATGTCTTCATAAGGGTTGAAGTTGATGAATTAAATGAAACACTAAGTTATTCAGTACACGGCACGATTCTAGGGCTCTCAACAATTTCTGAGACGTGATTCTATATAAGAATTACTTCTTATTTACTAAGACAAGTACAAGCGACTAGCTTTGGATGACTACAAATTCTATTTTGGGCCCGGGGGTTCTTTATACCCTCGCATCGTGCCATTATTGAGAGCCCCGCAAATTCTCGCCGAAAATAATTTTTATTTATGTAAAAAACCCTTATACATATTTGGTAAATAGGGTTACCGCACCCCTTCCATGGTGCTATCAATAGCTGGATTCCTTCGTACTGTAACACAGTAACGCCCCCTATCTATGTATCTAATCAATATACCTAATTTCCAGGTATTGATAGCTTCCCTAGACTATTTCCATGAAATGAAAGGACAATTCCCTTTATTTCCCAGTTAAAACCTTAATAGCTTTTAACCTAGCCTAAGGATATCTATAGGTTGGGTTGACCTGCTGGTGCCAATAGCAGGCTGTCTGTTGACGTCTAGAAAAAGCTTATTTTCGGGAATCTTCTATGGGATATCATCCCTTATGTAACGAATCTATAAATTCCTAAGTCATTTCACCGACTTTAGGACTTCCTACTTAGGCTAACCAGACAATCACCGCCTATTATGGGGATTCTGGTAGCCAATAGACCACACTTTACATTTCTAGTGTTTATGTAAGTCTATCTAGGTCATATGCACATAAGGTGCCTTGATATGTACAAATTTGATAGCTGGTCACTTTCTTTGCGCCCAGCTATCAGAGAAATTAGATATAAAAACACTAATAAGATTGGGACAACACGATGGTGCGTTTAACGGGCCATCGGGAGGTCCCCAAAAATTCCTTATTTTCGGAATTCCCAGGGGTGTATAGTCCCGGGGAATGCCAAAAACTGACTAAAAATTACATTTCCAGAAACCTATTTTCTGGAATTGTACTTAAACTACTTGAGCGATTTTCGCTCCAAAGTGATGGCTTGGTAGCTAGTCCAGCAAGCCATCCGAAAGTACTTACACCATGAGTACATCTATTCCCTTCATGGAGTTATTCCACCTGAAGGGTCTACAAATTTCAACGTTTTACGTTGTTTACATTTTTCACGACTGCTTATCTCGTTGACTATTGTAACGTTACGTGTAGCTAAAATAGCTACACGTAAGCCACGTTAATACAAATAAGAATATAAAAAGTATAAAAATCTTCGTGGGCCGGCTTCGCACGACGTGGGCGGCCCAACCAGGCAGCAGGTCGGATAGGCAGGAAGACGTGGAGTAGACAGCAAGTCGGTGGGCGGCTAACCAGGCGGCAGGTCGGATAGGCAGGAAGACGTGGAGTAGGCAGCAGGTCAGACAGGAACGCCTCTTGAGTAGTGATATGCTCCAAATTGACAGATAGGCACCACGATGGTCTAGCTGGCACACGGGTTGATATGCTGTTATGTAGGCATACGGTAGGCGGATACGTAGTTTAAAAATCAGACACAGTATATCACACACAATATATTAAACTGGATAAACTTCAGTTATAGACATACACGAGCTGGATATTAATAGACTTGTCTTCAGATCAAGACTTGACATTTAGTCATTCAAGGTAAAATCGTCTTTCGGATTTCAGTGCAGATTCCAAACTGCCCCAGGAATGTCTGGGCAAAGCCTTTTATAGTCAGCGTTTTTCCAAACAAACGTTTCTAGAATTCCATTATTCTTTCTATAATTTTTACATTGTGAGTTGCCTGTATTTAAAACGGCCTGTATTAATCAGTCATAAAATAATTCTGTGAGCGTTTCATTATTTTACAAGCGTAAGAAGATAAGAAACAACTATCCAGTAAACAATAGTAAATTAACAATAATAAGAGCTAACAACTAATAAAAATAATTTAAATTACTTCAATCAAATTAAACCTTCATAGTCACTAAGAAAATTACACAAAATTAAAGAAAAGTATATGACAGGCTTGACAACTGACGTAATGTCAGACAAAAAGTAAACATTGAAAAATTAAATTCAATATTCTATTTCAGCAAAATGATTTTAAGACTTAACAAAAATAAATGCCACCCAGGCGCGACATAATATGGAAAAAGGACAATTTATAAAAGATGAGAATGATTGATAGTAAAAGTGTAAGTATGGATACTATACTATCCAAGCGATTCTTCCCATCTAGAAACCGCCTGGAAGCCCTTTTAGCAAGCTTTCCACTGGTAGTACTTTTACCAGTACACCTATATGTTTCTAGGTACTTAGGGCACCTAAAACCGTAAGCGATTGCCAAAAACCAGACAAACAGCAGTTTTTCTATTATATACTGACTTGATATCTCAAGTAAATGGGCTTTATATAAAAGACTACGCTAACTATGAGGTGTATATAGGCTTCCTGTCTCGGTCTAGGTCCCCCATATACCCTAAAATGACCTAAAACCATATATTTGGTGTTTGAGATATCAAGTCAATATTCCTATTTACATAGCAGAAACTATGTGGTCTTCACATAGTTTCATCATTATGTACTGATTTCATGTCCAGTACATAGGATAAGCCCTTAAAAACATGATTTTAATTACTATAATATTTTCAAAAACCACCAAAACTATAAATATCGTGTGGTTCCCTCTCACGGGTCATTCGGAACTAATCCGTCGTCGAGCACAGACGTATCGTATGACAGAAATTTATGTTTTTTACTATGATAACTCTTATCAGTATGCTTTCTAATGATTTTACTCTGTTAAGGGTGAACTATTGAACCCTATAACATACTGACAAACACTAAAAACATTATACTACTATCTCAAAAAATGTAGGTAAAATTTTAGTATAAATATAAACGTGCCTCTAAAATTCATTTTAGTATCAGGTGGCGCGCCGTGGTAAGCAGACATGTCTACACATACAAACTTCAATTTCTATGAACCATTTAGTATGGTTGATGACGCTTCGTCGCGAACATATCTCCCGCCGTGCAGTGCTGTGTCGACTCGCTGTGTCGACTCGAAGTGTTGTCGGCGCGGCGCTGCATTCCTTCGGTGAGCGACGGACGGCATTTCTCGGCTGCCGGCCAGGCCCACCGAGAGGACGGTCGCCGCTCCGGCATCTCTGGTTACTGGGGCAGTGGGACGAGTTTCTTCACCGGACGCTTCAAGGTACCGCCAAGCGTGCGTACCTCAGCGGTCCGGATTTCTCCGTCGATTCCTGGATACACGGCCACAATGCGGCCTCGCGGCCACGTATTGCGGGGCAGCTGGCCGTCGGCTATCAGGACAGGGTCACCCACTTTAAATCTGGGCCCACTACTATGTGGCTCCCGCCGGTTTTGGAGCTCCGGCAGGTACTCTCTGACCCAGCGACTCCAGAACATATCAGCGAGGATCTGTGATCGTCGCCATATTTTCCTGCTGTCTATATCTTGCTCGGTGAACGTGCCAGGCGTAGGTAGTCTGGCTGACCCACCGAGTAAAAGGTGATTCGGTGTGATGGATTCATCATCATCACCATCTACCGACACGTGTGTCAATGGTCGGCTATTTACAATGTACTCTGCTTCACAAATCAGTGTGGACAACACCTCTTCGGTGGGGTGTTTTTCTGTAAGTACATTGTATAGTGTGTTTTTTACACAACGAACTAGGCGCTCCCAGGCGCCTCCCATGAATGGCGCTGATGGCGTTATGAAGCGCCATACGATGCCTCTACGACTTGCCTCTGTTTTGAAGGCGTCTCGCAGCTCTCTGTCGGCGCCGTGCATGTTGGTGCCATTGTCTGAGTGTATCTCAGCTGGGCATCCTCTGCGTGCGGCGAATCGGCGCAGCGCCAATATGGCGGAGTCTGCGCTAAGGCTGGCGGCGATTTCAAGGTGCACCGCCCTTGATGTGAGACACGTAAATAGTGCTACGTATCTCTTCTGATGCTGCCGACCGACGGTGACGGATAGCGGGCCGAAATAGTCGAGCCCGGTATATGTAAACGGCCTCTTATGGTGAGCGAGGCGCGTTTTCGGGTGGTCGCCGGTCGCAGGTACTGGTGGCTGTGCCTTGCGTATACGGCAATGCAGGCATCTTGCTATCACCTTCTTCGCTGTTGGTCGCATCTTCACGACCCAGTAGTGCTGCCGTACCTCATTAATTGTGAGTTCGGTGCCACTATGTTGTAGACTGCGATGTGTCCAGTCTATGTACAACTGCGTTATGTGATGGTCGCCATGTAATATAGGCGGGCGCATCACTTCTTCAGCTACCTCTTGCGTAGCTGCTATGCGACTTCTTAGTCGCAGCACGCCGTCGACGACCTGAATTTGTAAAGGTCGCAGCGAGCTATTTTTATTTATTTCTTCAACATTCGCTAACTCTGAAGCGAACGATTGTTGTTGTGCGACCTGGACAAGTATTTTCTCAGCTTCTTGGAGAAATTCTGCTTCTATGATTTGTCTGTTGACCTGGGTTGGTGCTCTGCATGCCTGCTTCTGCTTCTGTGCAGGTACAGCGGGCTTCTTGCGCCAGTCTGGGTCCTTTTCAGCGTTTTTTCTCGTCCGTTTATAGGACGTTATCTCTGTTCTATTTTTGCAAAGAGATATAAAACGCAGAACTGTGGCGGTCGCACGAAGCAGTCGCTCCCATCTGGAGAATCTGCTTGGCTCTGGAACGGCTTCTATGAAGCTCTTCTTGTCCCCTTCTGTGACAACGAAAGTTTTTTCTTCTCCCGTGTCGTTTGTAGTCGGAGGTTTCTCTGTGGACCATAATTCGGGCCCAAGAGACAAAAAACTCGGCCCGCAGTACCACTCGTGGTCCGAGTTGAACCGCAGTGGCACGTCACGGGTTGCTGCATCAGCGATGTTCATCTTGGTGGGTATCCATCGCCAATCTTCGACTTTGCTATTGTCTTCAATAGCAGCTATTCGGTGAGCAACGAAAGGTTTGTATACTCTCGCTCCTCTTCTAATCCAGGTCAGTACGGTCTTGCTATCTGACCAATACGTTACTGACGTGGGCTTGCAGTCGTGTTCACTCATCACTGCTGCGGCTACGCGGGTTCCCAATACCGCGGCCTGAAGTTCGAGTCTCGGTATCGAAAGCAGTTTCAGTGGGGCCACCCGCGCTTTCGCCATAACAAGGCTTATTAAATGCTTGCCTTCCACGGTCGTGGCCCGCCAGTATACAGCGGTAGCATATGCCATCTCGCTTGCATCAGTGAACACATGCACCTGCATTTCTATAGCGTCGCTATATCCAGGATAGCATCTTGGTACGCTAACGTTTTTTAGTTGGCGTAAATGTTGTACCCAAATTTTCCATTGTAATGCTAGGTCAACATCTAGCCTCTGATCCCAGTCGACGCCTCGCCGCCATGCTTCTTGCAATATTTGCTTCGCCTTGATGGTTACTGGTGAGGCGAGTCCGAGTGGGTCGTATAGCGACGCTACTATTCTGAGCGCCTCTCGCTTGGTGGGCGCCTCTCGGTCCAAGATACCCTCAGGCAGACGCGCGAGTGTGAGGTTGAAACCCAGCGTGTCTTCGCCTGGCCTCCATATGAGGCCGAGTATCTTTTCCGACGTATCTATATCTCCGATGGATACCATCTCAGTTTGTATATGCGATGGGTCCATTTTTTCTAGGAGCTGCGAGCTATTTGAAACCCATTTCTTGAGTTCAAACCTCGCCTGTAGGTGTATTTTTCGCACCATACTAGCGACTTCTGCCGCCTTCTCGATAGTTCTATAACTATCTAGGTAGTCATCCATATAATGACTACGTAGTATAGCATCCACAGCTTCAGGGTGCTTCTCTATATATTTGTTTGCGTTCCAGTTCTTTGCAAAAATTGCTGTGCAAGGCGAACTGGCTGCGCCGAAAATGATGGACGTCATTCTATATTCTTCTGGCGCTCCTTCTCTGCGGTTTCCCCTCCACAGGTAGCGAAGCGCGTCTCGGTCTTGGCTCCGCACCTTCACTTGCATGAACATCTCCGCTATGTCACCGGTTATTGCGAGGCAGTGGCGGCGAAACCGCATCATTACGCCTGGCAGCGACTGTAATAGGTCGGGCCCAGTTAACAGGAAGTCATTCAGTGACATTCCTCTCGATTTGGCGGCAGCGTCATGTACGATGCGAAGTTTGTCTGGCTTCATTGGGTTGAAGACATCGAAGTGTGGGAGGTACCAAGTTTTGCCCGGCGTGCTAATTGCGGGTGCCCTTTCAGCGTACCCTTTCGCAATTAGCGAGTCCATCTGGTCTGAGTATCTTCTTAGAAGTTCCTGGTTCTTGTCCAGTAGTGTAAAGCATGGCGGTTTCGATGTGTCCATTCTCTAATTGGACAGTTGATCGATTCAAAATGTCCTCTGCCCTTCTTGCTGGGTCAGAGGCGGGTCGCTGTGGGTTTATGCACAACGATTCTATGGCGAAATGTTCGCGCAACTGATGATCCAAATTGTCATCAGTTGTTATTCTATTGACATGATGTACTTGTTGTCGTAGTAAACTACTGTGCGCGCCATGTAGTGTCCAACCCATCGCTGTAAGTGACGCAATTGGTTGGTGTCTTGGACCTCTGCGAATCTCGCTGGCCAATAACAAATGCCAGTTGTCTTGGCCGACGAGTATTTTTGGCACGCTATTGTTGTACATCAACTCTTTTCTCAAGTCGGTTAAATGCTTGCAGCGTGCGACAACCCTATCGCTCACTGTTTGTTTTGCCAAGCTGAGTTTAGGTATAGTACGTGCTTTAAATTGTACCCTTCTCTCTTGCGGGCTAACCAGCGTCACCTTGACTCTTCTTGAGCATGGGGTGGTGAGCATGGTGTTGCCTATCGCACCGATCTTGAGCGGGTCCACAGGGCCCTCTGCCCCGACTTGCCTCGCGATGTCTTCATCCATCAGCGAAACGGTGGACCCATCGTCTAGGAGAGCGTATGTTGCTACCTCTCCCGCCGGTCCGATTACCCGGACCGGCACTATCTTGAGGTACGCCTGGCTCGATGGTGACCCGAAACTGGCCACCGTTTCCTGAGGATCCTTGCGGGATTCAGGAACATCGGGCTTCTTGTTGGCTTCCCTCTGCTGTTGCTTCTTCCTATGAAGAAGCCGATGGTGCGTATCTCTGCACCCGTCTTGGCCACACTGTTTTCTCTTACAAGTGTGGTTGCCTCGTCGATGTTGAAGGTAGCGATAACATAGATTGTGTTTTTTCGCTAGCTCCCATCTTTTCTCGACAGCTACGCCCCTGAATTGTGCACATCCAGTGGCGTAGTGATGTCCCACGTCGCAAACACGGCATTTTCCTACCGGTTGGTCCGTAGCTATATGCGTCCTTTGTGTGACGCGTCTGTTGGTGTTCGCCTCGGCCGAAGCGATGCCTTCGGGTGGGGCGAATGGACTACAGAAGTGTGCCTGTTCAGATATAAAATTACTGAACAATGAAATATCTGGCACCGATTGGTACTTCTCCGAATATGATCGGTACCATTGTGCTCGTAGCGAATTGGGTAACTTCTCTGTTAACAATCGCATAAGCTCCGCGTTCATAAGGTAATGACCCTTTTTTAACGCGCGGAGCGTGACTACAGCACCTCTTACGCGACTTGCAAACGCGCAGATGTCTCTTGGTGACTCACTGCAGCGCGGCAGTCCGCGTAATCTATCTGTTTCAGCATGCGCTATGGAGTCTGGACGGCCGAACTGCAGCTCGAGTTCCTTCATGATGTCATCGGGCCTGGCATGTCCGATGAGTTCTGAGCTGACGGTTTCCATTGCACGTCCATGTAAGCTTCTCCTCAGCCTCGCTGTATTCTCGATGTCCGTAAAATACGCTCGAGTTGTCTCATATATGGCCCGAAATGATAGCCATTCAGTATGAGAACCATTGAAATTCGGCAATGTCATGACGAATTTCGACGCAGAGGGGTTCGATTGGTCCCGCTGTTCTATTTTTCTGTCGGCTAGCGACGCTATAGCGGACGTCAACTCCGTCAGGAATGGACGGAGACTATCCCTCTGACCTCCTGTACACTCAGCTGACGCTGCAACTGGAGGTTTTCGCACTTCTTTTTCCTTAGGATGCTGACCTTCTATTTGCGATTTGGTGGCGGTCGCAGTCAGGGGTCTATGCATAGAATTTCTGGTTCCCCCTTCCACGACGTTATCCTCCTTCTCAGGCTGAGGTTCTGGTGCCTCTTCTAGCCATGAACGCACGTACTCGTCATTCGAGTTTCTGTCATCCAGGTATTCAGCTTCGGAACCCTCTTCCTCCGCTCTCTGAAGTGCCAGTTGTGCAAGCTCCAACTTAATTTTGAGTAAGTCTTCGCGAGCTTTGTCTATGTTTTTTCGTGACCGAGTCACTCTAGTTGACGGCGGACGGCTATGTTCGATACGGGCGTCACCCCGGGTAGTCATCGGCATCGCTGTACGTCTGTCTTCTTCGGAAATCTTCTCTTTCTGAGAAGGTTTCAATGTTGTGTCTGAAGCTCCTTCTAATCTGGTTACTCTGGTAGAAACCGCTTGATCAGTTTCTATTGGTTGATGCGTCGGAGTGCTTTCAGTTTGAGGTGCTAGATGGCGCTGCTCGTCCGACGGCTCGGTCCCTTCGGTTGTGGAAGGTGAACACGGCGGCAGCTCATGTCTGATGCCAACTGGTTGATCCAACTCCACGGTCCATGCCTCCGGCGTCTTGCCTTTGGATCTGGTTATCGGCATTGTTGTTGAAATATTTTCTTTTGAAAACTCGAAGTTAGCCAGAAGTTAACCTCCACTTCGATTGACTATAATTCAATCTTCAAATAAAAAATCACTAAAAACTTACGGTCAGTGATAAGTCTTCAGGAAACTTCAGGCATTTGCTATACAAGTTTATTTTTCCCATAAACGTGTATGTTCCATTTGATTGACTATAATTCAATCAAATTCTAAATCACCGAAAAGTCAAGGTTACTTTTCGGTGGTGATGCTTCATGAACTGCTTGTCCAAAGCATCAGAGCCGTGCATCAATCTTCAGAGCACGTATCTTGCTTGATTGAAGAAAACTCAGTCCTCAAATAAATCACCGAAACGTCAAAGTTATTTTCAGTGATAGTGCTTCAGGAACCGCATAGTCAGTACATCCGAAACGTATCTAAGTCTTCAGAGTACGTTTCTTCCATTCACTGACGAAAATTCAGTCTTCAAAATTTTCCTGAAAACATAGGGGTTGTTTTCAGTCATAAGGCTTCAGGAATTATTCTTCAATCATCAAGGATGCACATCAGCCTTCTAAAAGCATTTTGCGGCTCACAGACAATTTCTTCTATTTTCTTACAATTATTGAAAAAATAGGGTATTTTCAATAACTGTCTCCAGAATTTTACCTCTTGGATCCAGCGGCAAATAGGGCACGTAGGACTTGTTCCCTGCAGTGCACGTCGATTTTTGGTTTATTTGTGAAATTAATTTCTCCAAAATACGAAAAATTAATTCCACCACTGTTTCTTCCTGACGTCCTGGGGCGCTCCAGACTTCGAATTTCGGCTCGAACGGGTCAACGTTGTGTTGCACGTAGCCGACTTAATATGCAGGCACCCAGTTGTTTTTTCTGGATCTGCTGTTCCCGACGTCCTGGGGCTCTCCAGGCTCCAAAATTCGGCTCGATAGGACCATTAAATGTGTCCGTCGTCGAATTTTGCCGGGACGCCAGGCTCCAAAATCTGGCTCGCAAGGACCATTAAATGTGCAGGACGTAGCGTGTTCATTGGCCCCGAGAAAAGAAGGGCGTAAACCTTCTGGCCATTGCCGCTGAACGCCCCATCCACATCAACGAAAACAAAGGTTCTTGGATGCCTAGCTGCAGCAGTGACGTAGGGTTGCAAATCGACTCTAACGATTCAACGATGTGTTGGCTGTACTTGAGTTATTTCCAGATTCCGGGTTGCCTACTTCTGGATCAGCACTCCTGGTGTCCAGGTTCCGAGGTTCAGCTCGACAGGATCGAAAGGGGATGTCTTCATAAGGGTTGAAGTTGATGAATTAAATGAAACACTAAGTTATTCAGTACACGGCACGATTCTAGGGCTCTCAACAATTTCTGAGACGTGATTCTATATAAGAATTACTTCTTATTTACTAAGACAAGTACAAGCGACTAGCTTTGGATGACTACAAATTCTATTTTGGGCCCGGGGGTTCTTTATACCCTCGCATCGTGCCATTATTGAGAGCCCCGCAAATTCTCGCCGAAAATAATTTTTATTTATGTAAAAAACCCTTATACATATTTGGTAAATAGGGTTACCGCACCCCTTCCATGGTGCTATCAATAGCTGGATTCCTTCGTACTGTAACACAGTAACGCCCCCTATCTATGTATCTAATCAATATACCTAATTTCCAGGTATTGATAGCTTCCCTAGACTATTTCCATGAAATGAAAGGACAATTCCCTTTATTTCCCAGTTAAAACCTTAATAGCTTTTAACCTAGCCTAAGGATATCTATAGGTTGGGTTGACCTGCTGGTGCCAATAGCAGGCTGTCTGTTGACGTCTAGAAAAAGCTTATTTTCGGGAATCTTCTATGGGATATCATCCCTTATGTAACGAATCTATAAATTCCTAAGTCATTTCACCGACTTTAGGACTTCCTACTTAGGCTAACCAGACAATCACCGCCTATTATGGGGATTCTGGTAGCCAATAGACCACACTTTACATTTCTAGTGTTTATGTAAGTCTATCTAGGTCATATGCACATAAGGTGCCTTGATATGTACAAATTTGATAGCTGGTCACTTTCTTTGCGCCCAGCTATCAGAGAAATTAGATATAAAAACACTAATAAGATTGGGACAACACGATGGTGCGTTTAACGGGCCATCGGGAGGTCCCCAAAAATTCCTTATTTTCGGAATTCCCAGGGGTGTATAGTCCCGGGGAATGCCAAAAACTGACTAAAAATTACATTTCCAGAAACCTATTTTCTGGAATTGTACTTAAACTACTTGAGCGATTTTCGCTCCAAAGTGATGGCTTGGTAGCTAGTCCAGCAAGCCATCCGAAAGTACTTACACCATGAGTACATCTATTCCCTTCATGGAGTTATTCCACCTGAAGGGTCTACAAATTTCAACGTTTTACGTTGTTTACATTTTTCACGACTGCTTATCTCGTTGACTATCCAAGCGATTCTTCCCATCTAGAAACCGCCTGGAAGCCCTTTTAGCAAGCTTTCCACTGGTAGTACTTTTACCAGTACACCTATATGTTTCTAGGTACTTAGGGCACCTAAAACCGTAAGCGATTGCCAAAAACCAGACAAACAGCAGTTTTTCTATTATATACTGACTTGATATCTCAAGTAAATGGGCTTTATATAAAAGACTACGCTAACTATGACGTAGACGCAGTGGTAAAGTGGTCTCATGACAACGGTATCGTTCTGAATGGCGATAAAACTAACCTGTTGATGATTCATTCCCCTCATATTCATCTAAATAAAGTATGCCCTTCCATTTTTACACATAGCTACGATTGTATGCATAATAATAATTTAAACTGCAATTGTAAACCAATTGAACAATTAGAAGGTGTCACATATCTTGGAATGAAGGTTGATGTAAATTTTTCTTGGTCTTCACATGTTGATTACATTTGTGGTAAGCTTAGAATATTGTTAAGTAAATTCTATCACTTAAGCTTTAAAGTTCCCTCCAGCACCTTAAAATGTTTATATGTGTCTTTAGTTGAATCAATACTGAGTTACTGTCTTGATTGCTATGGGTTGACTTTTAAAAGTAATATGCAGAAACTAGAATCAATACAAACTAGATTTTTGAAATTATTAGTAAACAAGAAAACTAAAAATAGCTGTAAAGGAGACTATAGTAGGCTATTCAAAATATGTAAAATTCTACCAGTTAGCCTTAAACATAAATACGTATTATTAGTCAATAACCATGGCGTTCGGGATAGTGACGCACTAGTTTCTAATAGGTATACTACAAGGTCGATGACAGCGGGCAAATATGATGTACCCAGAGTTATTAATTACTATGGCGACAGAACTTTAAAAAAACGCGTTCCCTATTTATTGAACACTTTGCCTGCTGACATCAGACAAGAAGATAATAAATTAAAATTCGCACGGAAACTTAAAAAATATTTGTTAGATTCTATTTAGTGCATTTAGGTTAAGTAGTTAGTATATGTTGGGTTCTAGATGTAACTTATAATAAGAGAGACTCAATGATCTCACAGTTAAACTGCGTAAGCAGTTTTGTGGGGCAATGTATTAGTTTTAAGGAATTTTTAATTTTTAATAAATAAATAAATAATAATAATGAGGTGTATATAGGCTTCCTGTCTCGGTCTAGGTCCCCCATATACCCTAAAATGACCTAAAACCATATATTTGGTGTTTGAGATATCAAGTCAATATTCCTATTTACATAGCAGAAACTATGTGGTCTTCACATAGTTTCATCATTATGTACTGATTTCATGTCCAGTACATAGGATAAGCCCTTAAAAACATGATTTTAATTACTATAATATTTTCAAAAACCACCAAAACTATAAATATCGTGTGGTTCCCTCTCACGGGTCATTCGGAACTAATCCGTCGTCGAGCACAGACGTATCGTATGACAGAAATTTATGTTTTTTACTATGATAACTCTTATCAGTATGCTTTCTAATGATTTTACTCTGTTAAGGGTGAACTATTGAACCCTATAACATACTGACAAACACTAAAAACATTATACTACTATCTCAAAAAATGTAGGTAAAATTTTAGTATAAATATAAACGTGCCTCTAAAATTCATTTTAGTATCAGGTGGCGCGCCGTGGTAAGCAGACATGTCTACACATACAAACTTCAATTTCTATGAACCATTTAGTATGGTTGATGACGCTTCGTCGCGAACATTTTGGTTGGTTTATCTTTGTATATATTCGATTCTAAATATTTCTCAAATGTGGTGTAGTCATTATTTTCATGTTCACAGTTGGTTTCATCTAAAGTTTTATATCATTGTAAGTAGTTGACCGCTTCGTACTGAATTTTCTTTACAGGCTCGCATCTTTTTATTTAGTATTGTTTTACTAGTAATCGCTTCTCGAGTACAATACTTTTCGTGGATTTTATTCAAACTACTATGGCCTTCTTCTTTTAAAACATGCAAGGGCTCTTTTGTACTATTATCTCTTTTTAACATGTTAAAATTAAAGTCACTAAAAGTTATACAACGTTTTTTATTTTGTAGATGGAATAGTCTTCTAGAAATTGAGTAACGTTCGATCTGGCTTCTGGCTTATATATGCCTCCTATATTCAAGTAAAATTTCTTCAAATAGACCCAAAAAAAATGGTTGTCGTCATCACACTTTTCTTCAACCAAGTTGTGCTTCAGATTATTGTGGACTAAAATAAAAAACCCCCCCACCTCTGGGCTTAGATCTGTAGTTGTAATAATGAGAGTAATTCGATAGTTGGACTCTTTGTGCTTCATCACTTGACTTGAGCCACGTTTCTGTGAGAATGACTATATATACTGTCTGTTGCAGGGATTCGTTGACGCATTTAAGCTCATCTAGTTTTCCGGGCTTTATTATACTGTGGACATTTGCATGGAAAAATTTCAGTGATTTTGTACTTGATAATAAGTTTTTGTTAGTAATTTGGTACGTTATGTTGCCGCATGTCTCGATTATATCGCCATGGAGGGGATGATTTATTATTGGGAGATTTTGATTGAGTTTTCATTATCTACGGCATCCCTTTTATATATTTTATGCTTAAATCAGATTCGATATCTGTCATACGGGTTTGTAGTTCTTCCTTGCGAGTTTTCATATAGTTTTGTTTATAGATTTTTGTTTCAGTTGTTTCTAGTTTAGCTTTGTTTCGTAGCTGTGACTGATCGGCTCGAGCTCCTAGGCATGGAGTTGACATCCAGTCTCAACTTCGGCTCCTCCATTGAGAACAAAGCCCAAATCGCGGCCAAAAAACTGGGCATCCTAAATAAAGTGAAGCGATACTTTACGCCTGGACAGCTTTTAACCCTATACAAAGCACAAGTCCGATCCTGCATGGAGTATTGCAGCCACCTTTGGGATGGTTCAGCTAAGTATCAGCTTGCCGCGCTTGACTCAGTGGAACGCAGAGCCAAGAGGCTCATTGGCAACGTGGAACTGGTGGACGCCAGGCTTCACAGCTTGGCTCATCGCCGCAAAGTTGCCTGCTTGTCGGTCTTCTACAGACTGTACTTCGGTGAGTGTGCTCAGGAACTCCACGACCTCATCCCACCAGCCCCCTTCTACCATCGGACATCTAGACGCACTGCAAGTTATCATCCTTACCTTGTTGCCATTCCACCAATTCGAACCAAGCGCTTCCAAACATCCTTTATAATGCGCACAGCGAATGAGTGGAACTCACTGCCTGCGTCTGTGTTTCCGAACGCATTCAACCCGAATCTCTTCAAAGTTAGAGTGAACAGGCTACTTCTGGGTAAGCTCACTCCATCGTAGACTCTGTCTCTGTCACCTATGACCTAGACTAGAGTCAAGAGCAAACCCATTACAAATAAAAAAAAAAAAAAAAAAAAGCAAGCATTTAGTTGCACTGTCTGATTGAAAGAAAGCTTTTACTTTAAGAGTATTTTCATAATCTCATTGCTTTGATAGGCCCAAGGCAATCTTCTGAAAGCGTTTGTACTGCTTTTGTTACCTCGTTTATGTCGTAATTACGTCTTGCATCTGTGTTTGACCTTTGTAGCTCGGGTATGCCAACAATTATTAAGTTTTTCGCTTTATTGCCGTTCTTGGATTTCAGTTACAAAATTTTCATACATAGAGACAATGGGTGTTGTATTAGCGGTACAATTGACAAAAGTTTTTAGTTGTTGTAACGCCGTCTCCAATAGTTTTACTTTGTTGTCATTCGCATTATTCGAGTCCTTCAAAAAAGTGATTTTTTACCTCATTTCGGCTTGCTGTAGCACTAGATATTCATTTGTAGTTTTAATTTCAGTTATTTGTGCCTTAATGCTCGATATTTCCTGAAATATTATTTCAGATGTTTCTTTTTGAGTCGCAGTAAACTCTTTTAGCATCGCCATAATCTCAGTCTGCGATTTGCAGCATTCAGCGGGGAGCTCGGGGGAATTCGGTTGTCTTCCTTTATTGCTACGTTACGTAACGTAGTGTTGGCCAGCATCATTCATCAGTCTTTGGTAAGTCCGGCAGTGAACCGCCTTTTCCATCCATACTACTCCCTGCTGGAGTTGGTGATCACACCACACTCATATTCAAAACGTTAGCGATATGAATCACTACTCCAGTTTATAGCTGCCTCCGTAGCTTGGAAAAAATTCACGAGTCCAAATTATTGCCGCCTTTGTCGCTGCTATCAGTACAACATTGACATAGGTACTCGAGTTTATGGCTACCTCCGTAGCTTGGAAAAAGTCCACGAGTCCAAGTAGTGCCGCCTTTGTTGCTGCTCTCAGTACAACATTGACTTAGTTCAAGATTTTCAACCGACTTCCCAAACAGGAGGAGGTTCTATGTTCGACTTTATTTTAGTTTTTTTTATTTTTTTGTGTATTTTCACCGATATCTCCGTAAATTGTGGACCGATTTTTAACCCCGACGAAAAAAGAGGGGTGTTATAAGTTTGGCGTGTGTTGCTGTGTATCTGTAGCATCATAGGTCCTAAACGGATGAACCGATTTTGTCGAGAGTGTTCTTAGCTATGTTTGAATAAAATCGGTTCAGCCGTTCAAAAGTTATGGGCGTCTTACTGATTGAATCGGGGTGTTTTCGCAAGATATCGTGTCATAATTACGTGTTCAATAGATTGCCGAACGAAGCGTATCTACTATGTACTAGATAAATTATGTAGCATGAAACGTAAATGTGTCGGGGCTTTTTTAAATTTTGATATTTTACTTGTTAAAATTCTTTTTATGTTTGAAAAAGTATGTTCCGAAATTGGTCCCTGATCTGATGAAGAACTTCGAAGATATACAACAACATAACTCTTCAATAAATAACGCCAAATCTCTAGGGATTGCTGCAATCGCATGTCTGTTTATTCTTTATACCATTTCATAACATAACATGGGTTCGTGGAAGCTGTCCATACGGTCGGGTCTAAGTTTTTCAAGACCTGCCGTACAGATATCAACAAAAAAAATCTCTGATCCTACACTCAAGCTCATGAAGGAGAGGCGTGAGATGATCCTGCAGTCTTCAGACGATGCGTTGAAATACCGGCAGCTTAATGGAAGGATCTCAAAGTCCTTGAAAAGCGACCTCCGCCGCTTTAATAACGAGCATATTAAAGACGCGATTGAGCGGAATAAGGGCTCCAAGGTGACGATGGCAGGATCGTATCCGCCAAACCGGAGCTTCTCAGGGAATCCAGAAATTCTATGAGCAGTTGTACACGTCGACCAGTAAAACCGTCGCGAATCTAGTAAAAGACCCTAGAGCTAGATTGACCCGTCACTATACCGAAGACATTCCGGACTTCAGCCTGTACGAGATTAGGATGGCTCTTAAACAGCTTAAGAACAACAAGGCACCGGGTGATGACAGAATCGCGAAAGGGCTGCAGACATTGAGTCAATTTTTATTCTGCAAAAACGAGCCCTCTGAGCGATGTACAATCTTCGCCGGCGCGATTCTCTAAGGGAACTGTTTATCGACATTAACATCATGACGGTTCCTTGTCAATATGTTTATGAAAACATCATGTACGTGAGAAAGAATTTACATGACACTTTGTTTCGAATACAAATAAAAGATTCTTTAATTTCATCATCTTTAGGATTTTCTTTCATCCTATTCAATTCTTCATTTCTTTTGTTTATATCCAATAGTAGATCTTTATTAAAACGATACGTCTTTTTTTCCATTTAAAATTTAAGTTTTGGTTGGTTTATCTATGTTTATATTCGATTCTAAATATTTCTCAAATGTGGTGTAGTCATTATTTTCATGTTCACATTTGGTTTCATCTAAAGTTTTATATAATTGTAAGTAGTTGACCGCTTCGTACTGAATTTTCTTTACAGGCTCGCATCTTTTTATTTCAAATACAATTTGTTTGTGGTCAGACATTGCAGATTCGACAATGGCCAATCGGAAATCATTTGTTTTATCCTTCACATTTGTAAATACATACATGATCCAGTATTGTTTTACTAGTAATCGCTTCTCGAGTACAATACTTTTCGTGCATTTTATTCAAACTACTATGGCCTTCTTCTTTTAAAACATGCAAGGGCTCTTTTGTACTATTATCTCTTTTTAAGATATTAAAATTAAAGTCACTAAAAGTTATACAACGTTTTTTATTTTGTAGATGGAATAGTCTTCTAGAAATTGAGTAACGTTCGATCTGGCTTCTGGCTTATATATGCCTCCTATATTCAAGTAAAATTTCTTCAAATAGACCCAGAGAAAATGGTTGTCGTCATCACACTTTTCTTCAACCAAGTTGTGCTTCAGATTATTGTGGACTTAAATAAAAAACCCCCCCACCTCTGGGCTTAGATCTGTAGCTGTAATAATGAGAGTAATTCGATAGTTGGACTCTTTGTGCTTCATCACTTGACTTGAGCCACGTTTCTGTGAGAATGACTATATATACTGTCTGTTGCAGGGATTCGATGACGCATTTAAGCTCATCTAGTTTTCCGGGCATTATTATACTGTGGACATTTGCATGGAAAAATTTCAGTGATTTTGTACTTGATAATAAGTTTTTGTTAGTAATTTGGTACGTTATGTTGCCGCATGTCTCGATTATATCGCCATGGAGGGGATGATTTATTATTGGGAGATTTTGATTGAAATTTCATTATCTACGGCATCCCTTTTATATATTTTATGCTTAAATCAGATTCGATATCTGTTATACGGGTTTGTAGTTCTTCCTTGAGAGTTTTCATATAGTTTTGTTTATAGATTTTTATTTCAGTTGTTTCTAGTTTAGCTTTGTTTCGTAGCAAGCATTTAGTTGCACTGTCTGATTGAAAGAAAGCTTTTACTTTAAGAGTATTTTCATAATCTCATTGCTTTGATAGGCCCAAGGCAATCTTCTGAAAGCGTTTGTACTGCTTTTGTTACCTCGTTTATGTCGTAATTACGTCTTGCATCTGTGTTTGACCTTTGTAGCTCGGGTATGCCAACAATTATTAAGTTTTTCGCTTTATTGCCGTTCTTGGATTTCAGTTACAAAATTTTCATACATAGGGACAATGGTGGTGGTGTTGTGTTGTTATAGTTTTACTTTGTTGTCATTCGCATTATTCGAGTCCTTCAAAAAAGTGATTTTTTACCTCATTTCGGCTTGCTGTAGCACTAGATATTCATTTGTAGTTTTAATTTCAGTTATTTGTGCCTTAATGCTCGATATTTCCTGAAATATTATTTCAGATGTTTCTTTTTGAGTCGCAGTAAACTCTTTTAGCATCGCCATAATCTCAGTCTGCGATTTGCAGCATTCAGCGGGGAGCTCGGGGGAATTCGGTTGTCTTCCTTTATTGCTACGTTACGTAACGTAGTGTTGGCCAGCATCATTCATCAGTCTTTGGTAAGTCCGGCAGTGAACCGCCTTTTCCATCCATACTACTCCCTGCTGGAGTTGGTGATCACACCACACTCATATTCAAAACGTTAGCGATATGAATCACTACTCCAGTTTATAGCTGCCTCCGTAGCTTGGAAAAAATTCACGAGTCCAAATTATTGCCGCCTTTGTCGCTGCTATCAGTACAACATTGACATAGGTACTCCAGTTTATGGCTACCTCCGTAGCTTGGAAAAAGTCCACGAGTCCAAGTAGTGCCGCCTTTGTTGCTGCTCTCAGTACAACATTGACTTAGTTCAAGATTTTCAACCGACTTCCCAAACAGGAGGAGGTTCTATGTTCGACTTTATTTTAGTTTTTTTTATTTTTTTGTGTATTTTCACCGATATCTCCGTAAATTGTGGACCGATTTTTAACCCCGACGAAAAAAGAGGGGTGTTATAAGTTTGGCGTGTGTTGCTGTGTATCTGTAGCATCATAGGTCCTAAACGGATGAACCGATTTTGTCGAGAGTGTTCTTAGCTATGTTTGAATAAAATCGGTTCAGCCGTTCAAAAGTTATGGGCGTCTTACTGATTGAATCGGGGTGTTTTCGCAAGATATCGTGTCATAATTACGTGTTCAATAGATTGCCGAACGAAGCGTATCTACTATGTACTAGATAAATTATGTAGCATGAAACGTAAATGTGTCGGGGCTTTTTTAAATTTTGATATTTTACTTGTTAAAATTCTTTTTATGTTTGAAAAAGTATGTTCCGAAATTGGTCCCTGATCTGATGAAGAACTTCGAAGATATACAACAACATAACTCTTCAATAAATAACGCCAAATCTCTAGGGATTGCTGCAATCGCATGTCTGTTTATTCTTTATACCATTTCATAACATAACATGGGTTCGTGGAAGCTGTCCATACGGTCGGGTCTAAGTTTTTCAAGACCTGCCGTACAGATATCAACAAAAAAAATCTCTGATCCTACACTCAAGCTCATGAAGGAGAGGCGTGAGATGATCCTGCAGTCTTCAGACGATGCGTTGAAATACCGGCAGCTTAATGGAAGGATCTCAAAGTCCTTGAAAAGCGACCTCCGCCGCTTTAATAACGAGCATATTAAAGACGCGATTGAGCGGAATAAGGGCTCCAAGGTGACGATGGCAGGATCGTATCCGCCAAACCGGAGCTTCTCAGGGAATCCAGAAATTCTATGAGCAGTTGTACACGTCGACCAGTAAAACCGTCGCGAATCTAGTAAAAGACCCTAGAGCTAGATTGACCCGTCACTATACCGAAGACATTCCGGACTTCAGCCTGTACGAGATTAGGATGGCTCTTAAACAGCTTAAGAACAACAAGGCACCGGGTGATGACAGAATCGCGAAAGGGCTGCAGACATTGAGTCAATTTTTATTCTGCAAAAACGAGCCCTCTGAGCGATGTACAATCTTCGCCGGCGCGATTCTCTAAGGGAACTGTTTATCGACATTAACATCATGACGGTTCCTTGTCAATATGTTTATGAAAACATCATGTACGTGAGAAAGAATTTACATGACACTTTGTTTCGAATACAAATAAAAGATTCTTTAATTTCATCATCTTTAGGATTTTCTTTCATCCTATTCAATTCTTCATTTCTTTTGTTTATATCCAATAGTAGATCTTTATTAAAACGATACGTCTTTTTTTCCATTTAAAATTTAAGTTTTGGTTGGTTTATCTATGTTTATATTCGATTCTAAATATTTCTCAAATGTGGTGTAGTCATTATTTTCATGTTCACATTTGGTTTCATCTAAAGTTTTATATAATTGTAAGTAGTTGACCGCTTCGTACTGAATTTTCTTTACAGGCTCGCATCTTTTTATTTCAAATACAATTTGTTTTTGGTCAGACATTGCAGATTCGACAATGGCCAATCGGAAATCATTTGTTTTATCCTTCACATTTGTAAATACATACATGATCCAGTATTGTTTTACTAGTAATCGCTTCTCGAGTACAATACTTTTCGTGCATTTTATTCAAACTACTATGGCCTTCTTCTTTTAAAACATGCAAGGGCTCTTTTGTACTATTATCTCTTTTTAAGATATTAAAATTAAAGTCACTAAAAGTTATACAACGTTTTTTATTTTGTAGATGGAATAGTCTTCTAGAAATTGAGTAACGTTCGATCTGGCTTCTGGCTTATATATGCCTCCTATATTCAAGTAAAATTTCTTCAAATAGACCCAGAGAAAATGGTTGTCGTCATCACACTTTTCTTCAACCAAGTTGTGCTTCAGATTATTGTGGACTTAAATAAAAAACCCCCCCACCTCTGGGCTTAGATCTGTAGCTGTAATAATGAGAGTAATTCGATAGTTGGACTCTTTGTGCTTCATCACTTGACTTGAGCCACGTTTCTGTGAGAATGACTATATATACTGTCTGTTGCAGGGATTCGATGACGCATTTAAGCTCATCTAGTTTTCCGGGCATTATTATACTGTGGACATTTGCATGGAAAAATTTCAGTGATTTTGTACTTGATAATAAGTTTTTGTTAGTAATTTGGTACGTTATGTTGCCGCATGTCTCGATTATATCGCCATGGAGGGGATGATTTATTATTGGGAGATTTTGATTGAAATTTCATTATCTACGGCATCCCTTTTATATATTTTATGCTTAAATCAGATTCGATATCTGTTATACGGGTTTGTAGTTCTTCCTTGAGAGTTTTCATATAGTTTTGTTTATAGATTTTTATTTCAGTTGTTTCTAGTTTAGCTTTGTTTCGTAGCAAGCATTTAGTTGCACTGTCTGATTGAAAGAAAGCTTTTACTTTAAGAGTATTTTCATAATCTCATTGCTTTGATAGGCCCAAGGCAATCTTCTGAAAGCGTTTGTACTGCTTTTGTTACCTCGTTTATGTCGTAATTACGTCTTGCATCTGTGTTTGACCTTTGTAGCTCGGGTATGCCAACAATTATTAAGTTTTTCGCTTTATTGCCGTTCTTGGATTTCAGTTACAAAATTTTCATACATAGAGACAATGGGTGTTGTATTAGCGGTACAATTGACAAAAGTTTTTAGTTGTTGTAACGCCGTCTCCAATAGTTTTACTTTGTTGTCATTCGCATTATTCGAGTCCTTCAAAAAAGTGATTTTTTACCTCATTTCGGCTTGCTGTAGCACTAGATATTCATTTGTAGTTTTAATTTCAGTTATTTGTGCCTTAATGCTCGATATTTCCTGAAATATTATTTCAGATGTTTCTTTTTGAGTCGCAGTAAACTCTTTTAGCATCGCCATAATCTCAGTCTGCGATTTGCAGCATTCAGCGGGGAGCTCGGGGGAATTCGGTTGTCTTCCTTTATTGCTACGTTACGTAACGTAGTGTTGGCCAGCATCATTCATCAGTCTTTGGTAAGTCCGGCAGTGAACCGCCTTTTCCATCCATACTACTCCCTGCTGGAGTTGGTGATCACACCACACTCATATTCAAAACGTTAGCGATATGAATCACTACTCCAGTTTATAGCTGCCTCCGTAGCTTGGAAAAAATTCACGAGTCCAAATTATTGCCGCCTTTGTCGCTGCTATCAGTACAACATTGACATAGGTACTCGAGTTTATGGCTACCTCCGTAGCTTGGAAAAAGTCCACGAGTCCAAGTAGTGCCGCCTTTGTTGCTGCTCTCAGTACAACATTGACTTAGTTCAAGATTTTCAACCGACTTCCCAAACAGGAGGAGGTTCTATGTTCGACTTTATTTTAGTTTTTTTTATTTTTTTGTGTATTTTCACCGATATCTCCGTAAATTGTGGACCGATTTTTAACCCCGACGAAAAAAGAGGGGTGTTATAAGTTTGGCGTGTGTTGCTGTGTATCTGTAGCATCATAGGTCCTAAACGGATGAACCGATTTTGTCGAGAGTGTTCTTAGCTATGTTTGAATAAAATCGGTTCAGCCGTTCAAAAGTTATGGGCGTCTTACTGATTGAATCGGGGTGTTTTCGCAAGATATCGTGTCATAATTACGTGTTCAATAGATTGCCGAACGAAGCGTATCTACTATGTACTAGATAAATTATGTAGCATGAAACGTAAATGTGTCGGGGCTTTTTTAAATTTTGATATTTTACTTGTTAAAATTCTTTTTATGTTTGAAAAAGTATGTTCCGAAATTGGTCCCTGATCTGATGAAGAACTTCGAAGATATACAACAACATAACTCTTCAATAAATAACGCCAAATCTCTAGGGATTGCTGCAATCGCATGTCTGTTTATTCTTTATACCATTTCATAACATAACATGGGTTCGTGGAAGCTGTCCATACGGTCGGGTCTAAGTTTTTCAAGACCTGCCGTACAGATATCAACAAAAAAAATCTCTGATCCTACACTCAAGCTCATGAAGGAGAGGCGTGAGATGATCCTGCAGTCTTCAGACGATGCGTTGAAATACCGGCAGCTTAATGGAAGGATCTCAAAGTCCTTGAAAAGCGACCTCCGCCGCTTTAATAACGAGCATATTAAAGACGCGATTGAGCGGAATAAGGGCTCCAAGGTGACGATGGCAGGATCGTATCCGCCAAACCGGAGCTTCTCAGGGAATCCAGAAATTCTATGAGCAGTTGTACACGTCGACCAGTAAAACCGTCGCGAATCTAGTAAAAGACCCTAGAGCTAGATTGACCCGTCACTATACCGAAGACATTCCGGACTTCAGCCTGTACGAGATTAGGATGGCTCTTAAACAGCTTAAGAACACCAAGGCACCGGGTGATGACAGAATCGCGAAAGGGCGCAGACATTGAGTCAATTTTTATTCTGCAAAAACGAGCCCTCTGAGCGATGTACAATCTTCGCCGGCGCGATTCTCTAAGGGAACTGTTTATCGACATTAACATCATGACGGTTCCTTGTCAATATGTTTATGAAAACATCATGTACGTGAGAAAGAATTTACATGACACTTTGTTTCGAATACAAATAAAAGATTCTTTAATTTCATCATCTTTAGGATTTTCTTTGATCCTTTTCAATTCTTCATTTCTTTTGTTTATACCCAATAGTAGATCTTTATTAAAACAATACGTCTTTTTTTCCATTTAAAATTTAAGTTTTGGTTGGTTTATCTTTGTTTATATTCGATTCTAAATATTTCTCAAATGTGGTGTAGTCATTATTTTCATGTTCACAGTTGGTTTCATCTAAAGTTTTATATAATTGTAAGTAGTTGACCGCTTCGTACTGAATTTTCTTTACAGGCTCGCATCTTTTTATTTTAAATACAATTTGTTTGTGGTCAGACATTGCAGATTCGACAATGGCCAATCGGAAATCATTTGTTTTATCCTTCACATTTGTAGATACATACATGATCCAGTATTGTTTTACTAGTAATCGCTTCTCGAGTACAATACTTTTCGTGCATTTTATTCAAACTACTATGGCCTTCTTCTTTTAAAACATGCAAGGGCTCTTTTGTACTATTATCTCTTTTTAAGATATTAAAATTAAAGTCACTAAAAGTTATACAACGTTTTTTATTTTGTAGATGGAATAGTCTTCTAGAAATTGAGTAACGTTCGATCTGGCTTCTGGCTTATATATGCCTCCTATATTCAAGTAAAATTTCTTCAAATAGACCCAAAAAAAATGGTTGTCGTCATCACACTTTTCTTCAACCAAGTTGTGCTTCAGATTATTGTGGACTAAAATAAAAAACCCCCCCACCTCTGGGCTTAGATCTGTAGCTGTAATAATGAGAGTAATTCGATAGTTGGACTCTTTGTGCTCCATCACTTGACTTGAGCCACGTTTCTGTGAGAATGACTATATATACTGTCTGTTGCAGGGATTCGATGACGCATTTAAGCTCATCTAGTTTTCCGGGCTTTATTATACTGTGGACATTTGCATGGAAAAATTTCAGTGATTTTGTACTTGATAATAAGTTTTTGTTAGTAATTTGGTACGTTATGATGCCGCATGTCTCGATTATATCGCCATGGAGGGGATGATTTATTATTGGGAGATTTTGATTGAGTTTTCATTATCTACGGCATCCCTTTTATATATTTTATGCTTAAATCAGATTCGATATCTGTTATACGGGTTTGTAGTTCTTCCTTGAGAGTTTTCATATAGTTTTGTTTATAGATTTTTATTTCAGTTGTTTCTAGTTTAGCTTTGTTTCGTAGCAAGCATTTAGTTGCACTGTCTGATTGAAAGAAAGCTTTTACTTTAAGAGTATTTTCATAATCTCATTGCTTTGATAGGCCCAAGGCAATCTTCTGAAAGCGTTTGTACTGCTTTTGTTACCTCGTTTATGTCGTAATTACGTCTTGCATCTGTGTTTGACCTTTGTAGCTCGGGTATGCCAACAATTATTAAGTTTTTCTCTTTATTGCCGTTCTTGGATTTCAGTTACAAAATTTTCATACATAGAGACAATGGGTGTTGTATTAGCGGTACAATTGACAAAAGTTTTGAGTTGTTGTAACGCCGTCTCCAATAGTTTTACTTTGTTGTCATTCGCATTATTCGAGTCCATCAAAAAAGTGATTTTTGACCTCGTTTCGGCTTGCTGTAACGCTAGATATTCATTTGTAGTTTTAATTTCAGTTATTTGTGCCTTAATGCTCGATATTTCCTGAAATATTATTTCAGATGTTTCTTTTTGAGTCGCAGTAAACTCTTTTAGCATCGCCATAATCTCAGTCTGCGATTTGCAGCATTCAGCGGGGAGCTCGGGGGAATTCGGTTGTCTTCCTTTATTGCTACGTTACGTAACGTAGTGTTGGGCAATTAAAAACCGTACCGATGTTTTGCTCATCCAGGAGCCCTACGTGGGTGCTAGGGGCATTCTTTCTGCTCCACATGTCATTGTCCAGGACCCACTTGGTTCTAAAGATTCTCCCGCGAAATCTGCAATTGTTGTCCTCTATCCCGCTCTCAGGATTATAGTTAATCAAACACTTGTCTGTAAGAACATTTCTTCAATGGTTCTGCTTGTTGGCCATTTCAAAATAGGTATAATTAGCGTGTATTTAGAGGGCAGCAGAGATATTGATGTGTATCTGAACAAGATCCAGGAAGTAGTCGAAAAGATCGGCACACGCGACATAATCCTTGCCGGTGACGTGAATGCTGCGAGCCCCTGGTGGGGCTGCAATGCGGAGGACAGCCGAGGTACGGCAGTTGTGGATCTACTGTCCCAGTGCAATTTTAATGTTTTAAACTCGGGTAATGCTCCAACCTTCCATACCTTCAGAGGTGGCAGGCTTTTTTCTAGCATAGTTGACATCACTGCCTGCACCGATTCTCTGCTAGCAAGTGTCTCGGACTGGACAGTGGATACCGACTCCGCGATCCTAACTGACCATAGAACCATTCGGTTTCGATTGTCTGTTGGAGGCCAGGATGCCCCTGTCAAACAATCAACCACAAAAATCTATAACACTAACAAAGCGAAATGGGCGCTATTCTCTACGACCCTGGATATGGAGCTAACTAATTCGGATTTGACTGTCGGGAGGGTCCATGACATCCGGGACCCACAAGCTTTGGAAGATCTCGCTTCTAACTACCAGAAAGCAATCTCCAAGGCTTGTGAGGAATCTATCCCCAGACGATCCCAGAGAAAAAGCCCAATGCCTCAATGGTGGACAGAGGATCTAGAAAAAGAAAAGAAATCGGTTAAAACTTTACGCAGGCGTATTCACTTCTCAAATCCCATCAGAAGACCCTACGTGGTAGCGGAATACGTCAAGGCCAGAGACGAGTTCAAGAGGCATGTCGAACTTACACTAACCGCAAGTTGGAAAGACTTTTGCACTAGGCAGAAAGAAGAGGATGTCTGGACCTGTGCTCAGCGTATTATAACCCGATGTTCCAACTCAAGCCGCATTGAAGCCAGTCTGCTTAGGGACCCACAGACTAACCTGATATTGTCATCTGTAGAATCGGCTGAACATCTTGCCGATACGTTTTTCCCACCCGACGACCCTGGAACAGACTCTCCAGGACAGAAGACTATCAGGGAAAGTGTGCAACTGGCTTTGGAGGATCTGAATGGACTGGGGATCTCCCCAGAAGAAACAACCCCACCATTTACGCACTCTGAACTAATCGATGTTTATGCAGGAACCCACCCCAAGAAGGCACCGGGTGCCGATGGGTTCACTTCAGATATATGTCAAGAGGCGTATAAAGTCAATAGCAACCTCCAGCTGGCCTTATATAACAAATGCCTCGAGATTGGCTACTTCCCCATCGTGTGGAAGGAGGCTTGGATCCGAGTTGTCCCAAAACCCGGTAAGCCGGACTATACTACGGCAAAGTCGTACCGCCCTATTGGACTGCTCCCGGTTTTGGGCAAGGTTCTGGAAAAGCTGATCGCCAATAGACTCTCGTGGACGGTCGAACGAGAGAGCCTCCTGAGTCGAAGGCAGTACGGCTTCCGTGCGCGATGTGGGACTGAGGACGCTCTATATGACACCGTGGAGTACATCAGGGGTGGCGCTCGAAGCAAGAAGATTGTCGCTGTGGTGTCGCTGGACATAGAGGGTGCATTTGATAACGCTTGGTGGCCAGCGATTCTACAGCAACTAGATGCCAAGAATATCGACCGGGCGACTCGACGACTCCTGAACAATTACCTGACCGACAGGAAAATCACGCTGGAATACTTGGGAAGCACAATATCCAGGCCCACCACTAAAGGTTGTATCCAGGGGTCAATTTGTGGCCCAATATTTTGGAATTTCCAACTCGATCCCTTAATGGTGGAGGCGGACAATCTGGATGCCCACGTGCAGGCGTACGCGGACGATATCGTCATCCTCGCGAAGGCAGACACGGCAAGGGAGCTCGAACTCGTCGTAAACGAGGCTCTGGCAGTTGTCGCGGAGTGGGGTAAAAAGCATAAAATGAGATTCGCACCCCACAAGACCCAGGCAATTGTCTGCACTAAGAAACGCAAATATGACGTCCCTAATTTCTGTCTCGCGGGGACTCCGATACTGCTTTCCAACAGACTCAAGCTTCTTGGATTGACCCTGGACACTGGGCTGAGCTTCCTCCCTCACTTAGAAGAGGTAAACAGAAAGACAGCAAACATTTTTAAAATGGTATCAAGAGCAGCACGAGCACAATGGGGTTTGAACGCAAACATCCTGAGAACCATCTATCTTGGCGTTGTTGAGCCAGTGGCGACCTACGCAGCGAGCTCCTGGGCGCAGATCGCCGGTAAGGCGTACGCCAAGAAGAAGCTCGACGCGATTACCAGGATGTTTGCGATCAAAATCTCCAAAGCTCATAGGACTAAGTCGATGGTGGCTTCAACGGTCATTGCAGGTATAATTCCTCTTGACCTGCGTGCAATAGAATACCTCAAAATCTATGAAATAAAAAGAGGTAAGCCACTGGATGAGCTCCCAGGCAGAGCCCTGGAGAGGCGGGCACACCCCTCAGAGTTGCCTCATCCCGCTCTCAGGGTGAGGTTGGGGTTCCGTTGTATAGATTCCCCCGAAGATCTATCCACAATTGGGAATGACTCCCTCCGACTCTACACAGACGGGAGTAAAATCGAGGGTAAGGTCGGAGCCGCAGTCTCATGCTGGGATGGGGACGGTGAGGTCGCGAGGATAGGTCTGAAACTAGGTAACCACTGCTCAGTGTTCCAGGCGGAAATGGTCGCCATAAGCAGGGCGATAAAATATGCCGAGGAGAGAAGACCACCTATCTCCGTAAACATAATTTCAGACTCGAGATCATCGCTGGACGCCATTGCAGACCCAAAAACACAAAATGGTATCGCTATTGGGGTGCAGCAAGCGATTGCTGAAGCAAAACACCGGGGCAGAGATATCCAGCTATTCTGGGTTAGAGCCCATGCCGGAATACCCGGCAACGAGAGGGCAGATGAGCTTGCCAAGAACGCAGCACTCCACAAGAAGACCAGCCCCGTCTATGATGACTTCCCCCTGTCTTTCGCAAAGCGTTCGATCAGGGAGACTACGCTGGACATATGGCAAGAGCGCTTCATGGCCGGTACACATCACGATAGAGGCATCCAACTATTCTTCAGGGACGTTAGACGGGCTTATAAGGTTTTAGGGAAGATAGGCACGCCTAACATCCTTAGAGCTCAGCTCTTCACTGGACATGGTGGGGTGCGCGAATACCTATTCAGATTTAAGTTGTCGAATGACCCAGCCTGTGTTTGTGACGGTTTAACAGTCGAGACGGTGAAGCATATACTCGTGGACTGCCCTCGATTTGTGCGTGAAAGGTTCGACTGTCATCAGAGGCTGGGCCGCTCGGTGGATAACTTTCTGGAGCTGATTGACGATGACAATTGCCGGACCCATTTCATTGATTTCGCGGAGGGAGTTCTGGCCAAGGCTGCCAAAGCAAATGGGTCGATACTTCCATAACTTCCTTCCTTGATTGTTATATATATTTCTATTTTTACAGCCACTTTACACCTTATTAGGATAAAGTGGTAGCTATAAGTATAAACTATAAGTTTTAGTTAGTTGGTTCATCCTGCCGTGATGCATGTTTGTAAAAAGTTATCTGATAACCCTATAAGGAATGTAGGCACATGAAAAGGAAAAAAAAAAAAAAAAAAAAAAAAAAAAATGTATATTAAAATATATATATATAATAATACTAACAAATTCAATTACTAACACAAAAACCCCAGATTTACTGGCCCACTTGCACGGGGGACCCAGCTTGTACTGTCAAAATGTGATGACAAAACGAGTTGGGTCCTCCATGCAATGTGGCCCAACCAAAGTTAAAAGTACAGAAATAAATGCCGAATTAAAAATCGGTAATAACATCTTAGAGGCAGTGGTGGTTTTTTAGTCGGTAGGCACAGTTGTGAATCCGACACTGCCCAAGCTGGCCCGCTCTGGGTGGGGCAGTTTGGGGCGTCCAAAGAGGATTTTGCCACCACTGCAAAAACAAAAAAAAAAAAAAAAAAAAAACGTAGTGTTGGCCAGTATCATTCATCAGTCTTTGGTAAGTCCGGCAGTGAACCGCCTTTTCCATCCATACTACTCCCTGCTGGAGTTGGTGATCACACCACACTCATATTCAAAACGTTAGCGATATGAATCACTACTCCAGTTTATAGCTGCCTCCGTAGCTTGGAAAAAAATCACGGGTCCAAGTTAGTGCCACCTTTGTTGCTGCTCTCAGTACAACATTGACTTAGTTCAAGATTTTCAACCGACTTCTCAAACAGGAGGAGGTTCTATGTTCGACTTTATTTTATTTTTTTTATTTTTTTGTGTATTTTCACCGATATCTCCGTAAATTGTGGACCGATTTTTAACCCCGACGAAAAAGGAGGGGTGTTATAAGTTTGACGTGTGTTGCTGTGTATCTGTAGCATCATAGGTCCTAAACGGATGAACCGATTTTGTCGAGAGTGTTCTTAGCTATGTTTGAATAAAATCGGTTCAGCCGTTCAAAAGTTATGGGCGTCTTACTGATTGAATCGGGGTGTTTTCGCAAGATATCGTGTCATAATAACGTGTTCAATAGATTGCCGAACGAAGCGTATCTACTATGTCCTAGATAAATTATGTAGCATGAAACGAAAATGTGTCGGGGCTTTTTAAAATTTTGATATTTTACTTGTTAAAATTCTTTTTATGTTTGAAAAAGTATGTTCCGAAATTGGTCCCTGATCTGATGAAGAACTTCGAAGATATACAACAACATAACTCTTCAATAAATAACGGCAAATCTCTATGGATTGCTGCAATCGCATGTCTGTTTATTCTTTATACCATTTCATAACATAACATGGGTTCGTGGAAGCTGTCCATACGGTCGGGTCTAAGTTTTTCAAGACCTGCCGTACAGATATCAACAAAAAAAATCTCTGATCCTACACTCAAGCTCATGAAGGAGAGGCGTGAGATGATCCTGCAGTCTTCAGACGATGCGTTGAAATACCGGCAGCTTAATGGAAGGATCTCAAAGTCCTTGAAAAGCGACCTCCGCCGCTTTAATAACGAGCATATTAAAGACGCGATTGAGCGGAATAAGGGCTCCAAGGTGACGATGGCAGGATCGTATCCGCCAAACCGGAGCTTCTCAGGGAATCCAGAAATTCTATGAGCAGTTGTACACGTCGACCAGTAAAACCGTCGCGAATCTAGTAAAAGACCCTAGAGCTAGATTGACCCGTCACTATACCGAAGACATTCCGGACTTCAGCCTGTACGAGATTAGGATGGCTCTTAAACAGCTTAAGAACACCAAGGCACCGGGTGATGACAGAATCGCGAAAGGGCGCAGACATTGAGTCAATTTTTATTCTGCAAAAACGAGCCCTCTGAGCGATGTACAATCTTCGCCGGCGCGATTCTCTAAGGGAACTGTTTATCGACATTAACATCATGACGGTTCCTTGTCAATATGTTTATGAAAACATCATGTACGTGAGAAAGAATTTACATGACACTTTGTTTCGAATACAAATAAAAGATTCTTTAATTTCATCATCTTTAGGATTTTCTTTCATCCTTTTCAATTCTTAATTTCTTTTGTTTATATCCAATAGTAGATCTTTATTAAAACAATACGTCTTTTTTCCATTTAAAATTTAAGTTTTGGTTGGTTTATCTTTGTTTATATTCGATTCTAAATATTTCTCAAATGTGGTGTTGTCATTATTTTCATGTTCACAGTTGGTTTCATCTAAAGTTTTATATAATTGTAAGTAGTTGACCGCTTCGTACTGAATTTTCTTTACAGGCTCGCATCTTTTTATTTTAAATACAATTTGTTTGTGGTCAGACATTGCAGATTCGACAATGGCCAATCGGAAATCATTTGTTTTATCCTTCACATTTGTAGATACATACATGATCCAGTATTGTTTTACTAGTAATCGCTTCTCGAGTACAATACTTTTCGTGGATTTTATTCAAACTACTATGGCCTTCTTCTTTTAAAACATGCAAGGGCTCTTTTGTACTATTATCTCTTTTTAACATGTTAAAATTAAAGTCACTAAAAGTTATACAACGTTTTTTATTTTGTAGATGGAATAGTCTTCTAGAAATTGAGTAACGTTCGATCTGGCTTCTGGCTTATATATGCCTCCTATATTCAAGTAAAATTTCTTCAAATAGACCCAAAAAAAATGGTTGTCGTCATCACACTTTTCTTCAACCAAGTTGTGCTTCAGATTATTGTGGACTAAAATAAAAAACCCCCCCACCTCTGGGCTTAGATCTGTAGTTGTAATAATGAGAGTAATTCGATAGTTGGACTCTTTGTGCTCCATCACTTGACTTGAGCCACGTTTCTGTGAGAATGACTATATATACTGTCTGTTGCAGGGATTCGATGACGCATTTAAGCTCATCTAGTTTTCCGGGCTTTATTATACTGTGGACATTTGCATGGAAAAATTTCAGTGATTTTGTACTTGATAATAAGTTTTTGTTAGTAATTTGGTACGTTATGTTGCCGCATGTCTCGATTATATCGCCATGGAGGGGATGATTTATTATTGGGAGATTTTGATTGAGTTTTCATTATCTACGGCATCCCTTTTATATATTTTATGCTTAAATCAGATTCGACATCTGTTATACGGGTTTGTAGTTCTTCCTTGAGAGTTTTCATATAGTTTTGTTTATAGATTTTTATTTCAGTTGTTTCTAGTTTAGCTTTGTTTCGTAGCAAGCATTTAGTTGCACTGTCTGATTGAAAGAAAGCTTTTACTTTAAGAGTATTTTCATAATCTTATTGCTTTGATAGGCCCAAGGCAATCTTCTGAAAGCGTTTGTACTGCTTTTGTTACCTCGTTTATGTCGTAATTACGTCTTTCATCAGTGTTTGACCTTTGTAGCTCGGGTATGCCAACAATTATTAAGTTTTTTCTCTTTTTGCAGTTCTTGGATTTCAGTTACAAATTTTTCATACATAGAGGCAATTGGTGTTGTATCAGCGGTACAATTGACAGAAGTTTTTAGTTGTTGTAACTCCGTCTCCAATAGTTTTATTTTGTTGTCATTCGCATTATTCGAGTCCTTCAAAAAAGTGATTTCTGACCTCATTTCGGCTTGCTGTAGCACTAGATATTCATTTGTAGTTTTAATTTCAGTTATTTGTTCCTTTATGCTCGATATTTCCTGACATTTTTTTCCGATGTTTCTTTTTGACTCACAGTAAACTCTTTTAGCATCGCCATAATCTCAGTCTGCGATTTGCAGCATTCAGCGGGGAGCTCGGGGAAATTCGGCTGTCTTCTTTTATTGCTACGTTACGTAACGTAGTGTTGACCGGCATCATACATCAGTCTTTGGTAAGTCCGGCAGTGAACCGCCTTTTCCATCCATACTACTGCTTGCTGGAGTTGGTGATCACACCAAACTCATATTCAAAACGTTAGCGATATGAATCACTACTCCAGTTTCTAGCTGCCTCCGTAGCTTGTAAAAAATTCACGAGTCCAAATTATTGCCGCCTTTGTCGCTGCTCTCAGTACAACATGGGGGCTGAGTCACCCACGTCCGTAGGAGAGTTACGCCTATTGTTGTTACCCTACACGTGGTCCCCGGGTGGTGCTAATCAGGTGACACTAACTGGTGGTAGGCTTCGGCCGTAGGCTTGTGACCACCCACCGGGCAAAGACGTACCGCCAAGCGGCCTAGCCGTGTTCCGGTACGATGCTCGGTGTAGCCACTAGAGGAGTTGGGTCGAGATAGTTGTTCCACTGCATTCTGACCAGTCTGACTCGCGCTGTTTTGGCGTATCGGGAGACTAGTTGCGGAGGGTAGCGGGATCCGAGGCACGGTGCGCCGCTGGCCGACCGCAGGTAGTTGGGGGCCCAAGTAGTATGCCAGCCACACACGAAAGGCTGCCCCGCCCCGCCCCGCCTCGAAAAATCCCGGAATGCGCCATCGTGCTGGTTGGCGACCAGATGGGAGGGCCCGATGGACATCTCCGGGGGGGCTCGGGCGTCCTCGCAGTCGCCGGACTAGTGCCCCAATGAATGCGTCCTTTCAGTGCGTGTCTGTAGGTTAGTAGCGTGGAACCTCATCTCACTTCCTTCTCCTCTCCTTTCACTCTTTCACTTTGAATGGCAAGTAATAAAAAGAAAACTGGAGTAAAACAGCGGCTGCACCTCCTCCCCCACAAAGTGCACCTCACTAATATTAGAGGTCTGCACTCCAATCTCACCTCAGTCCACCATCACCTGGAGACTGAAAAGCCAGCACTGTTTTTCCTTACGGAGACGCAGATAGGAAGTCCGTCTGACGTGTCGTACCTATCTTACCCAGGGTTTACCCTGGAGCACAATTTCAAAACACGCGCGGGTGTATGCATGTATGCCCAAGACGACACTTGCTATCGGCGTCTCCGTAATCTTGAAGACTCCAGGTTCTCAGTGCTGTGGGCTCTGTTGGACACAGGGCTGGATAAAATTATCTACGCCTGTGTATACCGCTCGCATAGCGGAGATCAGGAGACAACCAGGCTCACAGAGTACCTCAGTGAGGCGGCTGATGCGGCACAGCAACGGTAACCTTCCGCCCAATTAGTGCTTCTGGGGGACTTTAATGCCCACCACCAGGAGTGGCTCTTCCCATACCAGTGCACTGATCATGCTGGACGAGAGACGCGCAAACTTGCGCTAGCGTTAAATCTGACCCAGCTGGTCCAGGGGGCAACGAGGGTGCCAGATGTTGATTCGCACACAGCCAATTGCTTGGACCTTCTGCTGACAACAGATCCAGACCGATACTCAGTGTCGATATCTTCACCGTTGGGTAGTTCCGACCACTGTCTGGTGAAGTCTGTGTCCGTCTACTCCCCGCCCGATCCCAGCCTAAGAGGCACCCGGCGGGTATGGCGGTACAGGTCAGCAGATTGGGATGGGATGCGATCTTTTTTCGCATGCTATCCTTGGCAGCCCACTTGCTTCTCTTCGGACGATCCATCGTCATGCGCTGACGCTGTGACTGATGTGTTGCGTCGGGGGATGGAGTACTATATTCCATTCTCTGACGTAGCAATATCTAACGTCAACCGACCATGGTTTGGGGCCGAGTGTCACCACGCCAACGCGGTTAAACACAAGGCCTACCAGGCATGGGTCGTCGCTCGATCGCGCAAGGCAAATGACGTGAGTCAGAAGAAGAGAGCCTTCAACACGGCTGCCAAGTCCTGCAAAAAGGTGATGCGAAGAGCACGGTTTGACCACATTAGCAGAATCGGGAACAAACTTGCTTCATATCCAGCGGGTAGCAAAGCGTTTTGGTCCCTGGCTAAGTCGGTCGAATCAAATTTCTGTCGCCCCTCACTACCACCACTGCTGAAACCTGACGGGTCACTGGCCCACTCCGCTGAGGAGAAGGCAAACTTGTTTGCCTCCCTTTTTGCGGAATCTTCGCATCTGAATTCTGATGGCGCGCAGCCTCTTCCCTCTCCTGATGGATGTGTGACGAGTTTGTCAGACATCCGCATCCATCAAAAGGACGTCCGTAGGGTTCTGCGTAGCCTCGATGTGAACAAAGCGAGTGGTTCCGACGGGATACCAGCAATTGTACTTAAAACCTGTGCGCCTGAATTGTCTCCGATCTTGACACGCCTATATCGCCTTTCGTTAGAGACTGGAAAAGTGCCGAAGGCTTGGAATCAAGCCAACGTACAGCCCATGCCCAAGAAGGGCAGTCCAGCTGACCCGGCCAACTACAGACCCATATCTGTAACGTCCATCCTCTGTAAGAGTATGGAACGTGTACTCAACGGTAAGCTCCTGGCAAACCTAGAAGCGAACGACATCCTCAGTGACCGCCAATACGGCTTCCGCCGAAATCGGTCCACTGGGGATCTTCTAGCGTATGCCATTCACATCTGGAGTGAGGCCATCGAGAGACACGGGGAAGCGCTAGCCGTCTCCCTCGACATCTCGAAGGCTTTCGACAGGGTCTGGCACGAAAGCCTCATTGGTAAGCTTCCTTCCTTCGGTCTGCCTAGTGGTCTGTGTGATTGGATAGGGGACTTCCTGAGGGATCGATCCATCCGAGTGGTTATCGACGGCTGCTCGTCCGGTCAGTTAGATATCAACGCCGGAGTCCCTCAGGGGTCAGTGCTCTCGGCAACATTATTCTTGCTGCACATTAATGATTTGCTAAAACCTGGCACCTTTGGGTACGCAGACGACAGCACTGTTGCTGAGAGATACGTGTCCAGCGCACGGGCTACTGGGCCTCAGATTCGGTCTCTCCGTGAGGCCATGGTTGAACGCTTGAACCTGTCCTTGAAGGCGGTCTCCGAATGGGGTGATGCCAATTTGGTCAGTTTCAATGCTGCGAAGACCCAGGCGTGTCTTTTTTCCGCTAAAAAGAGCCAATTCCACCCGGCTCCTTCTTTCCGTGGTGTAACCGTGCCGATAACGGACCATCTCGAACTTCTCGGTGTTACGTTGACATCAACCCTCAAATTCGGTCCATTCATTGAGGAAAAAGCTCAGTTAGCTGCAAAAAAGTTGGGGATTCTTGCTAAGGTGAGACGGTACTTCACGCCGGTCATGCATGGAGTACTGCTCTCACCTCTGGGATGGATCTGCCAAATACCAGCTTGATGCACTTGAGTCGATCGACAAACGGGCCAAAAGGCTTATTGACAACGATGCACTGGTCGCCTCAAAGCTCCAGAGCCTCGAACATCGACGCCGAGTTGCGAGCCTCTCGGTTTTTTATCGGTTACATTTCGGGGAGTGTGCGACGGAACTGCACAATTAGATTCCACCTAGCCCTTTCCATCATCGGACGACAAGACGTACGGCCATGCGCCATCGGTACATGGTGGACATCCCTCCCATACGCACAAAGCGTTTTGCTAATACTTTCATTGTGCGTACAGCTAAGGAGTGGAATTCCCTTCCGGGGTCTTTGTTCCCTGATAGCTACAACCTTGGGGTATTTAAGTCAAGAGTGAATAGGTTTCTTCTAGGCAAGCGTGCTTCACCGTAGACCACGTCATCGCTTAACATCAGGCGAGATAGTGGTCAAAAGCGAGCCTATAGATTATAAAAAAAAAAAAAAAAACATTGACTTGGTCAGAATTTTTAAACGACTTCCCAAATAAGAGGAAGTTCTATGTTCGACTTTATGTTTGTTTTTTATTTTTTGTGTATTTTCACTGATATCTCCGTAAATTGTTTTTTTTTTTTTTTTTTTTTTTTTTTTTTTTATTTGTTATAGGCTCGCGTTTGACCACTATCTCGCCTGATGTTAAGTGATGATGTGGTCGAAGGTGAAGCACGCTTGCCTAGAAGTAACCTATTCACTCTTGACTTGAAGACCCCTAGGTTGTAGCTATCAGGAAACAAAGACGCCGGTAGGGAATTCCACTCCTTAGCTGTACGCACAATGAAAGTATTTTCAAAACGCTTTGTGCGTATGGGTGGGATATCCACCATGTACTGATGGCGCATTGTCGTACGTCTTGTAGTCCGATGATGGAAAGGGCTAGACGGAATCAAATTGTGCAGTTCCATCGCACACTCTCCGAAATGTAACCGATAGAATACCGACAGGCTGGCAACTCGTCGTCGGTGTTCAAGGCTCTGGAGCTTTGAGTTGACCAGCGCATCGTTGCCGATAAGTCTCTTGGCCCGTCTGTCAATCGACTCAAGTGCATCTAGTTGGTACCTGGCAGATCCGTCCCAGAGGTGAGAGCAGTACTCCATGCATGACCGAACTTGCGCTTTATACAAGTTGAGCAGCTGTTCAGGCGTGAAGTACCGTCTCACCTTCGCAAGGATCCCCAACTTTTTTGCAGCCAATTGAGCCTTTGCCTCAATGAAAGGACCAAAATTGAGGGTCGATGTCAACGTAACACCAAGAAGGTCGAGGTGGTCCGTTATCGGCACGGTTACACCACGGAAGGATGGAGCCGGGTGGAATTGGCTCTTTTTTGCGGAAAAAAGACACGCCTGGGTCTTAGCAGCATTGAAACTGACTAGATTGGCATTGCCCCATTCGGAGACTGCCTCCAAAGACAGGTTCAAGCGCTCAACCATGGCCTCCCGAAGAGACCGAATTTGAGGCCCGGTAGCCCGTGCGCTAGACACATATCTCTCAGCAACAGTGCTGTCGTCTGCATACCCAAAGGTTCCGGGTTTTAGCAGGTCATTAATGTGCAGCAAGAACAATGTTGCCGAGAGCACTGACCCCTGAGGGACTCCGGCGTTAATACCTAACTGACCGGACGAGCAGCCATCAATTACCACTCGGATGGACCGATCCCTCAGGAAGTCTGCAATCCAGTCACACAGGCCACTAGGCAGACCGAAGGAAGGAAGCTTACCAATAAGGCTCTCGTGCCAGACCCTATCAAAGGCCTTCGATATGTCAAGGGAGACAGCAAGCGCCTCCCCGTGTTTCTCGATGGCCTCACTCCAGATGTGGATGGCATACGCTAGAAGATCCCCAGTTGACCGGTTTCGGCGGAAGCCGTATTGGCGGTCACTAAGGAGGTCAGTGTCTTCTAGGTATGCCAGGAGCTTATTATTTAATACACGTTCCATACTCTTACAGAGGATGGACGTTACTGATATGGGTCTGTAGTTGGCTGGGTCAGCTCGACTGCCCTTCTTGGGCACGGGCTGAACGTTAGCTTGCTTCCAAGCCTTCGGTACTTTTCCAGTCACCATCGAAAGGCGATATAGGCGTGTCATGATAGGAGACAATTCAGGCGCACAAGTTTTAAGTACAATTGCTGGTATCCCGTCCGGGCCACTAGCCTTGTTCACGTCAAGGTTACGCAGCACCCTACAGACCTCCCTCTGATGGATGCGAATGTCCGACATACTCGTCTCACATCGAACAGCAGAAGGAGGGGGCCGCGCGCCATCAGTATTCAGACGCGAAGATTCCGCAAAGAGGGAGGCAAACAAGTTTGCCTTGTCCTCAGCGGAGTGGGCCAGCGACCCGTCGGGTCTCAGCAGTGGTGGTAGTGAGGGGCGACAGAAGTTTGATTCAACCGATTTAGCCAGGGACCAAAACGCCTTGCTACCTGCGGGGTGTGAAGCAAGTTTGTCCCCGATCCTGCTAATGTGGTCAAACCGTGCCCTTCGCATCGCCTTTTTGCAGGACTTGGCAGCCCTGTTGAAGGCTCTCTTCTTCTGACTCACGTCCCTTGCCTTGCGCATACGGGCGTCGACCCATGCTAGGTACGCCTTGTGTTTAATCACGTTTGCGCGGTCACACTCGGCACCAAACCATGGACGGTCAACGCTGGACACAGTTACGTCAGAGAACGGAATGTAATACTCCATCCCCTGACGCAACACATCGGTCACTGCGTCAGCGCATGACGATGGGTCATCCGAAGAGAAGCAAGTGGGCCGCCAAGGATAGCATGCGAAGAAAGATCGCATACCATCCCAATCTGCTGACTTGTACCGCCAAACCCGCCGGGTGCCCCTTGGGCTTGGATCGGGCGGGGAGTAGACGGATACAGACTTCACCAGACAGTGGTCGGAACTACCCAAAGGTGATGATACCGACACTGAGTATCGGTCTGGATCAGTTGTCAGCAGAAGGTCCAAGCAATTGGCTGTATGTGAATCAACATCCGGCACCCTCGTAGCCCCTTGGACCAGCTGGGTGAGATTTAACGCAATCGAAAGATTTCGCATCTCTCGTCCAGCGTGGTCAGTGCACTGGTATGGGAAGAGCCACTCCTGGTGGTGGGCATTAAAGTCCCCCAGTAACACTAGTTGGGCGGAGGGGTATCGTAGCTGAGCCACATCAGCCGCCTCACTCAAGTACTGTGTGAGCCTGGTTGTCTCCAGATCACCGCTATGCGATCGGTAGACACAGGCATAGATGATCTTATCCAGACCTGTGTCCACCAAGGCCCATAGCACAGAGTAATTTGAGTCTTCAAGGTCACGGAGACGCCGATAGCAGATGTCGTCCCGGGCGTACATGCATACACCAGCGCGTGGCTTGAACATGTGCTCCAGGGTATACCCTGGGTAGGATAGGTACGCCACGTCTGACGGGCATCCGATCTGCGTCTCCGTAAGGAACAAAAGTGCTGGTTTCTCAGTCTCGAGGTGGTGATGGACTGCTACAAGGTTAGAGTGCAGACCTCGGATGTTGCTGAGGTGCACTTTATGTGAGAGTGAGTGCTGCCGCTGTTCAGCTTTTTTTCTCTTGTTCCTTGGCATTTTAAGTGAAAAAGGAGGGAGAGGAGAAGGAAGTAAGATGAGGTCCCACGCTTGCAACCTACAGACACGCGCCGATAGGACGCCATCATTGGGGGACTGGTCTGGAGACTGCGGGGACGCCCGAGCCCCCCCAGGAATGTCCATCGGGCACTCTCGTCTGGTCGCCAACCAGCACGATGGCGCATTCCGGGATTTTTCGACAGTTGGCGGGGCAGCCTTTCATGTGTGGCTGGCACACTACTTGGGCCCCCAACTACCTGCGGTCGGCCAGCGGCGCACCGTGCCTCGGATCCCGCTACCCTCCGCGACCAGTCTCTCGATACGTTCATAACAGCGCGAGTCAGGCCGGCCTGCTTGCAGTGGAGCAACTATCGCGACCCAACCCCTCTAGTGGCTGCACCGAGCATCATACCGGAACACGACTAGGCCGCTTGGCGGTACGTCTTTGCCCGGTGGGTGGTCGCAAGCCTTCGGCCGAAGCCTACCACCAGTTTGTCACCTGATTTGCACCACCCGGGGACCACGTGTAGGGAATCGAATGGGGTACACTCCTACGGACGTGGGTGACTCAGCCCCCAAAATTGTGGACCGATTTTTAACCCCCGACGAAAAAAGAGGGGTGTTATAAGTATGACGTGTGTTGCTGTGTATCTGTGTGTCTATCTGTGGCATCATAGGTCCTAAACGGCTGAACCGATTTTGAAGTGGTTTTTTTTTTTTAAAGGTGTTTTTAGCAAGAGTGTTCTTAGCTAAGTTTGAATAAAAATCGGTTCAGCCGTTCAAAAGTTATGGGCTTTTACTGATTGAATCGGGGTGTTTTCGCCAGATATTGTGTCGTAATTACGTGTTCAATAGATTGCCGATCGAAGCGTATCTACTATCTTCTAGATAAATTATGTAGCTTAAAATAAAAATGTGTCGGGGCTTTTTGAAATTTTGAAATTTTACTGGTTAAAATTTAGTTTTTTATGTTTGAAAAAGTATGTTCCGAAATTGGTCCCATTTTAATTTAGTGATTATCGACCTGCCGTACAGATATCAACAAAAAGCTCTCTGATCCCACACTCAAGCTCATGAAGGAGAGGCGTGAGATGATCCTGCAGTCTTCATACGATGCGTAGAAATACCGGCAGCTTAAGTATCATGTTTGAAAAGCGACCTCCGCCGCTTTAATAACGAGCATATTAAAGACGCGATTGAGCGGAATAAGGGCTCCAAGGTCATTGCAAGAGATCTGACTATTGGGCAGAGCCAGCTCACGAAACTGAAGACCGACGATGGCAGGATCGTATCCGCCAAACCGGAGCTTCTCAGGGAATCCAGAAATTCTATGAGCAGTTGTACACGTCGACCAGTAGGTAAACCCGTCGCGAATCTAGTAAAATACCCTAGATCTAGATTGACCCGTCACTATACCGAAGACGTTCCGGACTTCAGCCTGTACGAGGAAAAACAGTTTAAGAACAACAAGGCACCGGGTGATGACAGAATCGCGAAAGGGCTGCATACATTGAGTCAATTTTTATTCTGCGAAAACGAGCCATTAGAGCGATGTACAATCTTCGCCGGGGCAATTCTCTAAAGGAACTGTTTAAGGACATTAACATCATGACAGTTCCTTGTCAATATGTTTATGAAAACATCATGTACGTGACAAAGAATTTACATGACACTTGGTTTCGAATACAAATAAAAGATTCTTTAATTTCATCACCCTAAGGATTTTCTTTCATCTTTTTCACTTTTTCATTTCTTTTGTTTATATCCAATAGTAGATATTTATTAATCCAATACGTCTTTTTTGCATTTAAAATTTTAGTTTTGGTTGGTTTATTCTTGTTTATATTCGATTCTAAATAGTTCTCAAATGTGGTGTAGTCATTATTTTCATGTTCATAGTTGGTTTCTTCTAAAGTTTTATATAATTATGAGTAGTTGACCGCTTCATACTGAATTTTCTTTGGAGGCACAGGCTCGCATCTTTTTATTTCAAATACAATTTGTTTGTGGTCAGACATTGCAGATTCGACAATGTCCAACCGGAAATCATTTGTTTTATCCTTCACATTTGTAGATACATACATGATCCAGTATTGTTTTACTAGTAATCGCTACTCGAGTACAATACTTTTCGTGCATTTTATTTAAAATATTAAAACATTCAAGTGCTCTTTTGTATTCATATCTCTTTTTAAGATGTTGAAATTAAAGTCACCAAAAGTTATACAATGTTTTTTATTTTGTAGATAGTTAGAATAGTCTTCTAGAAATTGAGTAACGTTCGATCTGGCTTCTGGCTTATATAGGTATGCCTCCTATATTCAAGTAAAATTTCTTCACATACACCCAGAGAAAATGGTTGTCGTCATCACACTTTTCTTCAACCAAGTTGTGCTTCAGATTATTGCGGACAAAAATAGAAACCCCCCCACCTCTGTTCTTAGATCTGTAGCTGTAATAATGAGAGTTATTCGATAGTTGTACTCTTTGTGCTTCATCACTTGACTTGAGTCACGTTTCTGTGAGAATGACTATATGTACTGTCTGTTGTTCGATGACGCATTTTAGCTCATCGAGTTTTCCGGGCTTTATTATGCTGCGGACATTTGCATTGAAAAATTTCAGTGATTTTGTACTTGATAATAAGTTATTGTCAGTAATTTGGTACGTTATGATGCCGCATGTCTCGATTGTATCGCCATGGAGGGGATGATTTATTATTGGGAGATTTTGATGGAGTTTTCATTATCTTCGGAATCCCTTTGATATATTTTATGCTTAAATCAGATTCGATATTCGATATACTGGTTTGTAGTTCTTCGTTGGGAGTTTTCATATAGTTTTGTTGTTGCACGGTCTGATCTGAGTAGATTTTAATTTCAGTTGTTTCTAGTTAAGCTTTGTTTCTGATTGAAAGAAAGCTATTATTTTAAGAGTATTTTCATAATCTTATTGCTTTGATAGGCCCAAGGCATTCTTCTGAAAGCGTTTGTACTGCTTTTGTAACATCGTTTATGTCGTAATTACGTCTTTCATCAGTGTTTGACCTTTGTAGCTCGGGTATGCCAACAATTATCTCGCAGCTCAACTGGAGTACCTATGTCAATGTTGTACTGATAGCAGCGACAAAGGCGGAAATTATTTGGACTCGTGAATTTTTCCAAGCTACGGAGGCACCTATAAACTGGAGTAGTGATTCATATCGCTAACGTTTTGAATATGTGTTTGGTGTGATCACCAACTCCAGCAAGCAGTAGTATGGATGGAAAAGACGGTTCACTGCCAGACTTACCAAAGACTGATGAATGATGCTGGCCAACACTAGAGTTTTTCGTCAGATCTTTACCAAATTAATATGGAACCAATTTCGGAACATACTTTTTCAAACATAAAAAGAATTTTAACAAGTAAAATTTCAAAATTTCATAAATCCCCGACAAATTTTTATTTCATGCTACATAATTTATTTAGTACATAGTAGATACGCTTCGATCGGTGATCTATTGAACACGTAATTATGACACAATATCTTGCGAAAACACCCCGATTCAATCAGTAAAACGCCCATAACTTTTGAACGGCTGAACCGATTTTATTCAACATAGCTAAGAACACTCTCGACAAAATCACATTTCAAAGAAAAAACTACATCAAAATCGGTTCATCCGTTTGGAACCTATGATGCCACAGACAAACACACAGATACACAGCAACACACGTCAAACTTATAACACCCCTCTTTTTTCGTCGGGTGTTAAAAATCGGTCCACAATTTACGGAGATATCGGTGAAAATACGTAAAAAAAATAAAAAACAAACATAAAGTCGAACAAAAAACCTCCTCCTGTTTGGGAAATCGGTTAAAAATCCTGACCTAAGTCAATGTGGTACTGAGAGCAGCAACAAAGGCGGCACTAACTTGGACTCGTGGACTTTTTCCAAGCTACGGAGGTAGCCATAAACTGGAGTACCTATGTCAATGTTGTACTGATAGCAGCGACAAAGGCGGAAACTATTTGGACTCGTGAATTTTTTCCAAGCTACGGAGGCACCTATAAACTGGAGTAGTGATTCATATCGCTAACGTTTTGAATATGTGTTTGGTGTGATCACCAACTCCAGCAAGCAGTAGTATGGATGGAAAAGACGGTTCACTGCCAGACTTACCAAAGACTGATGAATGATGCTGGCCAACACTACGTTACGTAACATAGTGTTGGCCAGCATCATTCATTCTACGAGTTTTTCGTCAGATCTTTACCAAATTAATATGGGACCAATTTCGGAACATACTTTTTCAAACTTAAAAAGAATTTTAACAAGTAAAATTTCAAAATTTCATAAATCCCCGACACATTTTTATTTCATGCTACATAATTTATCTAGTACATAGTAGATACGCTTCGATCGGCAATCTATTGAACACGTAATTATGACACAATATCTTGCGAAAACACCCCGATTCAATCAGTAAAACGCCCATAACTTTTGAACGGCTGAACCGATTTTATTCAACATAGCTAAGAACACTCTCGACAAAATCACATTTCAAAGAAAAAACTACATCAAAATCGGTTCATCCGTTTGGAACCTATGATGCCACAGACAAACACACAGATACACAGCAACACACGTCAAACTTATAACACCCCTCTTTTTTCGTCGGGTGTTAAAAATCGGTCCACAATTTACGGAGATATCGGTGAAAATACGTAAAAAAAATAAAAAACAAACATAAAGTCGAACAAAAAACCTCCTCCTGTTTGGGAAATCGGTTAAAAATCCTGACCTAAGTCAATGTGGTACTGAGAGCAGCAACAAAGGCGGCACTAACTTGGACTCGTGGACTTTTTCCAAGCTACGGAGGTAGCCATAAACTGGAGTACCTATGTCAATGTTGTACTGATAGCAGCGACAAAGGCGGAAACTATTTGGACTCGTGAATTTTTTCCAAGCTACGGAGGCACCTATAAACTGGAGTAGTGATTCATATCGCTAACGTTTTGAATATGTGTTTGGTGTGATCACCAACTCCAGCAAGCAGTAGTATGGATGGAAAAGACGGTTCACTGCCAGACTTACCAAAGACTGATGAATGATGCTGGCCAACACTAGAGATTTTCGTCAGATCTTTACCAAATTAATATGGGACCAATTTCGGAACATACTTTTTCAAACATAAAAAGAATTTTAACAAGTAAAATTTCAAAATTTCATAAATCCCCAACACATTTTTATTTCATGCTACATAATTTATCTAGTACATAGTAGATACGCTTCGATCGGCAATCTATTGAACACGTAATTATGACACAATATCTTGCGAAAACACCCCGATTCAATCAGTAAAACGCCCATAACTTTTGAACGGCTGAACCGATTTTATTCAAGCATAGCTAAGAACACTTTGACAAAATCACCTATCAAAGAAAAAACTACATCAAAATCGGTTCATCCGTTTGGATCCTATGATGCCACAGACAGACACACAGATACACAGCAACACACGTCAAACTTATAACACCCCTCTTTTTTCGTCGGGTGTTAAAAATCGGTCCACAATTTACGGAGATATCGGTGAAAATACGTAAAAAAATTAAAAAACAAACATAAAGTCGAACAAAGAACCTCCTCCTGTTTGGGAAATCGGTTAAAAATCCTGACCTAAGTCAATGTGGTACTGAGAGCAGCAACAAAGGCGGCACTAACTTGGACTCGTGGACTTTTTCCAAACTACGGAGGTAGCCATAAACTGGAGTACCTATGTCAATGTTATACTGAAAGCAGCGACAAAGGCGGAAACTATTTGGACTCGTGAATTTTTTCCAAGCTACGGAGGCACCTATAAACTGGAGTAGTGATTCATATCGCTAACGTTTTGAATATGTGTTTGGTGTGATCACCAACTCCAGCAAGCAGTAGTATGGATGGAAAAGACGGTTCACTGCCAGACTTACCAAAGACTGATGAATGATGCTGGCCAACACTAGAGATTTTTGTCAGATTCTTACCAAATTAATATGGGACCAATTTCGGAACATACTTTTTCAAACTTAAAAAGAATTTTAACAAGTAAAATTTCAAAATTTAAAAAATCCCCGACTTCGATCGGCAATCTATTGAACACGTAATTATGACACAATATCTTGCGAAAACACCCCGATTCAATCAGTAAAACGCCCATAACTTTTGAACGGCTGAACCGATTTTATTCAAACATAGCTAAGAACACTCTCGACAAAAACACATTTCAAAGAAAAAACTACATCAAAATCGGTTCATCCGTTTGGAACCTATGATGCAACAGACAGACACACAGATACACAGCAGCACACGTCAAACTTATAACACCCCTCTTTTTTCGTCGGGTTTTAAAAATCGGTCCACAATTTACGGAGATATCGGTGAAAATACGTAAAAAAATAAAAAACAAACATAAAGTCGAACAAAGAACCTCCTCCTGTTTGGGAAATCGGTTAAAAAGCCTAACGAAAGTCAATGTGGTACTGAGAGCAGCAACAAAGGCGGCCTAATTTGGACTCGTGGACTTTTTCCAAGCTACGGAGGTAGCCATAAACTGGAGTAGTGATTCATATCGCTAACGTTTTGAATATGTGTTTGGTGTGATCACCAACTCCAGCAAGCAGTAGTATGGATGGAAAAGACGGTTCACTGCCAGACTTACCAAAGACTGATGAATGATGCTGGCCAACACTACGTTACGTAACATAGTGTTGGCCAGCATCATTCATTCCACGAGTTTTTCGTCAGATCTTAACCAAATTAATATGGGACCAATTTCGGAACATACTTTTTCAAACTTAAAAAGAATTTTAACAAGTAAAATTTCAAAATTTAAAAAATCCCCGACTTCGATCGGAAATCTATTGAACACGTAATTATGACACAATATCTTGCGAAAACACCCCGATTCAATCAGTAAAACGCTCATAACTTTTGAACGGCTGAACCGATTTTATTCAAACATAGCTAAGAACACTCTCGACAAAATCACATTTCAAAGAAAAAACTACATCAAAATCGGTTCATCCGTTTGGAACCTATGATGCCACAGACAGACACACAGATACACAGCAACACACGTCAAACTTATAACACCCCTCTTTTTTCGTCGGGTGTTAAAAATCGGTCCACAATTTACGGAGATATCGGTGAAAATACGTAAAAAAATAAAAAACAAACATAAAGTCGAACAAAGAACCTCCTCCTGTTTGGGAAATCGGTTAAAAATCCTGACCTAAGTCAATGTGGTACTGAGAGCAGCAACAAAGGCGGCACTCACTTGGACTCGTGGACTTTTTCTAAGCTACGGAGGTAGCCATAAACTGGAGTACCTATGTCAATGTTGTACTGATAGCAGCGACAAAGGCGGAAACTATTTGGACTCGTGAATTTTTTCCAAGCTACGGAGGCACCTATAAACTGGAGTAGTGATTCATATTGCTAACGTTTTGAATATGTGTTTGGTGTGATCACCAACTCCAGCAAGCAGTAGTATGGATGGAAAAGACGGTTCACTGCCAGACTTACCAAAGACTGATGAATGATGCTGGCCAACACTAGAGTTTTTCGTCAGATCTTTACCAAATTAATATGGGACCAATTTCGGAACATACTTTTTCAAACATAAAAAGAATTTTAACAAGTAAAATTTCAAAATTTCATAAATCCCCGACACATTTTTATTTCATGCTACATAATTTATCTAGAACATAGTAGATACGCTTCGATCGGCAATCTATTGAACACGTAATTATGACACAACATCTTGCGAAAACACCCCGATTCAATCAGTAAAACACCCATAACTTTTGAACGGCTGAACCGATTTTATTCAAACATAGCTAAGAACACTCTCGACAAAATCACATTTCAAAGAAAAAACTACATCAAAATCGGTTCATCCGTTTGGAACCTATGATGCCACAGACAGACACACAGATACACAGCAGCACACGTCAAACTTATAACACCCCTCTTTTTTCGTCGGGTTTTAAAAATCGGTCCACAATTTACGGAGATATCGGTGAAAATACGTAAAAAAATAAAAAACAAACATAAAGTCGAACAAAGAACCTCCTCCTGTTTGGGAAATCGGTTAAAAATCCTGACCTAAGTCAATGTGGTACAGAGAGCAGCAACAAAGGCGGCACTAACTTGGACTCGTGGACTTCTTCCAAGCTACGGAGGTAGCCATAAACTGGAGTACCTATGTCAATGTTGTACTGATAGCAGCGACAAAGGCGGAAACTATTTGGACTCGTGAATTTTTTCCAAGCTACGGAGGCACCTATAAACTGAAGTAGTGATTCATATCGCTAACGTTTTGAATATGTGTTTGGTGTGATCACCAACTCCAGCAAGCAGAAGTATGGATGGAAAAGACGGTTCACTGCCAGACTTACCAAAGACTGATGAATGATGCTGGCCAACACTACGTTACGTAACATAGTGTTGGCCAGCATCATTCATTCCACGAGTTTTTCGTCAGATCTTAACCAAATTAATATGGGACCAATTTCGGAACATACTTTTTCAAACTTAAAAAGAATTTTAACAAGTAAAATTTCAAAATTTAAAAAATCCCCGACTTCGATCGGCAATCTATTGAACACGTAATTATGACACAATATCTTGCGAAAACACCCCGATTCAATCAGTAAAACGCCCATAACTTTTGAACGGCTGAACCGATTTTATTCAAACATAGCTAAGAACACTCTCGACAAAATCACATTTCAAAGAAAAAACTACATCAAAATCGGTTCATCCGTTTGGAACCTATGATGCCACAGACAGACACACAGATACACAGCAACACCCCTCTTTTTTCGTCGGGTGTTAAAAATCGGTCCACAATTTACGGAGATATCGGTGAAAATACGTAAAAAAATAAAAAACAAACATAAAGTCGAACAAAGAACCTCCTCCTGTTTGGGAAATCGGTTAAAAATCCTGACCTAAGTCAATGTGGTACTGAGAGCAGCAACAAAGGCGGCACTCACTTGGACTCGTGGACTTTTTCCAAGCTACGGAGGTAGCCATAAACTGGAGTACCTATGTCAATGTTGTACTGATAGCAGCGACAAAGGCGGAAACTATTTGGACTCGTGAATTTTTTCCAAGCTACGGAGGCACCTATAAACTGGAGTAGTGATTCATATCGCTAACGTTTTGAATATGTGTTTGGTGTGATCACCAACTCCAGCAAGCAGTAGTATGGATGGAAAAGACGGTTCACTGCCAGACTTACCAAAGACTGATGAATGATGCTGGCCAACACTAGAGATTTTTGTCAGATTCTTACCAAATTAATATGGGACCAATTTCGGAACATACTTTTTCAAACTTAAAAAGAATTTTAACAAGTAAAATTTCAAAATTTAAAAAATCCCCGACTTCGATCGGCAATCTATTGAACACGTAATTATGACACAATATCTTGCGAAAACACCCCGATTCAATCAGTAAAACGCCCATAACTTTTGAACGGCTGAACCGATTTTATTCAAACATAGCTAAGAACACTCTCGACAAAATCACATTTCAAAGAAAAAACTACATCAAAATCGGTTCATCCGTTTGGAACCTATGATGCAACAGACAGACACACAGATACACAGCAGCACACGTCAAACTTATAACACCCCTCTTTTTTCGTCGGGTTTTAAAAATCGGTCCACAATTTACGGAGATATCGGTGAAAATACGTAAAAAAATAAAAAACAAACATAAAGTCGAACAAAGAACCTCCTCCTGTTTGGGAAATCGGTTAAAAAGCCTAACGAAAGTCAATGTGGTACTGAGAGCAGCAACAAAGGCGGCCTAATTTGGACTCGTGGACTTTTTCCAAGCTACGGAGGTAGCCATAAACTGGAGTAGTGATTCATATCGCTAACGTTTTGAATATGTGTTTGGTGTGATCACCAACTCCAGCAAGCAGTAGTATGGATGGAAAAGACGGTTCACTGCCAGACTTACCAAAGACTGATGAATGATGCTGGCCAACACTACGTTACGTAACATAGTGTTGGCCAGCATCATTCATTCCACGAGTTTTTCGTCAGATCTTAACCAAATTAATATGGGACCAATTTCGGAACATACTTTTTCAAACTTAAAAAGAATTTTAACAAGTAAAATTTCAAAATTTAAAAAATCCCCGACTTCGATCGGAAATCTATTGAACACGTAATTATGACACAATATCTTGCGAAAACACCCCGATTCAATCAGTAAAACGCTCATAACTTTTGAACGGCTGAACCGATTTTATTCAAACATAGCTAAGAACACTCTCGACAAAATCACATTTCAAAGAAAAAACTACATCAAAATCGGTTCATCCGTTTGGAACCTATGATGCCACAGACAGACACACAGATACACAGCAACACACGTCAAACTTATAACACCCCTCTTTTTTCGTCGGGTGTTAAAAATCGGTCCACAATTTACGGAGATATCGGTGAAAATACGTAAAAAAATAAAAAACAAACATAAAGTCGAACAAAGAACCTCCTCCTGTTTGGGAAATCGGTTAAAAATCCTGACCTAAGTCAATGTGGTACTGAGAGCAGCAACAAAGGCGGCACTCACTTGGACTCGTGGACTTTTTCTAAGCTACGGAGGTAGCCATAAACTGGAGTACCTATGTCAATGTTGTACTGATAGCAGCGACAAAGGCGGAAACTATTTGGACTCGTGAATTTTTTCCAAGCTACGGAGGCACCTATAAACTGGAGTAGTGATTCATATTGCTAACGTTTTGAATATGTGTTTGGTGTGATCACCAACTCCAGCAAGCAGTAGTATGGATGGAAAAGACGGTTCACTGCCAGACTTACCAAAGACTGATGAATGATGCTGGCCAACACTAGAGTTTTTCGTCAGATCTTTACCAAATTAATATGGGACCAATTTCGGAACATACTTTTTCAAACATAAAAAGAATTTTAACAAGTAAAATTTCAAAATTTCATAAATCCCCGACACATTTTTATTTCATGCTACATAATTTATCTAGAACATAGTAGATACGCTTCGATCGGCAATCTATTGAACACGTAATTATGACACAACATCTTGCGAAAACACCCCGATTCAATCAGTAAAACACCCATAACTTTTGAACGGCTGAACCGATTTTATTCAAACATAGCTAAGAACACTCTCGACAAAATCACATTTCAAAGAAAAAACTACATCAAAATCGGTTCATCCGTTTGGAACCTATGATGCCACAGACAGACACACAGATACACAGCAGCACACGTCAAACTTATAACACCCCTCTTTTTTCGTCGGGTTTTAAAAATCGGTCCACAATTTACGGAGATATCGGTGAAAATACGTAAAAAAATAAAAAACAAACATAAAGTCGAACAAAGAACCTCCTCCTGTTTGGGAAATCGGTTAAAAATCCTGACCTAAGTCAATGTGGTACAGAGAGCAGCAACAAAGGCGGCACTAACTTGGACTCGTGGACTTCTTCCAAGCTACGGAGGTAGCCATAAACTGGAGTACCTATGTCAATGTTGTACTGATAGCAGCGACAAAGGCGGAAACTATTTGGACTCGTGAATTTTTTCCAAGCTACGGAGGCACCTATAAACTGAAGTAGTGATTCATATCGCTAACGTTTTGAATATGTGTTTGGTGTGATCACCAACTCCAGCAAGCAGAAGTATGGATGGAAAAGACGGTTCACTGCCAGACTTACCAAAGACTGATGAATGATGCTGGCCAACACTACGTTACGTAACATAGTGTTGGCCAGCATCATTCATTCCACGAGTTTTTCGTCAGATCTTAACCAAATTAATATGGGACCAATTTCGGAACATACTTTTTCAAACTTAAAAAGAATTTTAACAAGTAAAATTTCAAAATTTAAAAAATCCCCGACTTCGATCGGCAATCTATTGAACACGTAATTATGACACAATATCTTGCGAAAACACCCCGATTCAATCAGTAAAACGCCCATAACTTTTGAACGGCTGAACCGATTTTATTCAAACATAGCTAAGAACACTCTCGACAAAATCACATTTCAAAGAAAAAACTACATCAAAATCGGTTCATCCGTTTGGAACCTATGATGCCACAGACAGACACACAGATACACAGCAACACCCCTCTTTTTTCGTCGGGTGTTAAAAATCGGTCCACAATTTACGGAGATATCGGTGAAAATACGTAAAAAAATAAAAAACAAACATAAAGTCGAACAAAGAACCTCCTCCTGTTTGGGAAATCGGTTAAAAATCCTGACCTAAGTCAATGTGGTACTGAGAGCAGCAACAAAGGCGGCACTCACTTGGACTCGTGGACTTTTTCCAAGCTACGGAGGTAGCCATAAACTGGAGTACCTATGTCAATGTTGTACTGATAGCAGCGACAAAGGCGGAAACTATTTGGACTCGTGAATTTTTTCCAAGCTACGGAGGCACCTATAAACTGGAGTAGTGATTCATATCGCTAACGTTTTGAATATGTGTTTGGTGTGATCACCAACTCCAGCAAGCAGTAGTATGGATGGAAAAGACGGTTCACTGCCAGACTTACCAAAGACTGATGAATGATGCTGGCCAACACTAGAGATTTTTGTCAGATTCTTACCAAATTAATATGGGACCAATTTCGGAACATACTTTTTCAAACTTAAAAAGAATTTTAACAAGTAAAATTTCAAAATTTAAAAAATCCCCGACTTCGATCGGCAATCTATTGAACACGTAATTATGACACAATATCTTGCGAAAACACCCCGATTCAATCAGTAAAACGCCCATAACTTTTGAACGGCTGAACCGATTTTATTCAAACATAGCTAAGAACACTCTCGACAAAATCACATTTCAAAGAAAAAACTACATCAAAATCGGTTCATCCGTTTGGAACCTATGATGCAACAGACAGACACACAGATACACAGCAGCACACGTCAAACTTATAACACCCCTCTTTTTTCGTCGGGTTTTAAAAATCGGTCCACAATTTACGGAGATATCGGTGAAAATACGTAAAAAAATAAAAAACAAACATAAAGTCGAACAAAGAACCTCCTCCTGTTTGGGAAATCGGTTAAAAAGCCTAACGAAAGTCAATGTGGTACTGAGAGCAGCAACAAAGGCGGCCTAATTTGGACTCGTGGACTTTTTCCAAGCTACGGAGGTAGCCATAAACTGGAGTAGTGATTCATATCGCTAACGTTTTGAATATGTGTTTGGTGTGATCACCAACTCCAGCAAGCAGTAGTATGGATGGAAAAGACGGTTCACTGCCAGACTTACCAAAGACTGATGAATGATGCTGGCCAACACTACGTTACGTAACATAGTGTTGGCCAGCATCATTCATTCCACGAGTTTTTCGTCAGATCTTAACCAAATTAATATGGGACCAATTTCGGAACATACTTTTTCAAACTTAAAAAGAATTTTAACAAGTAAAATTTCAAAATTTAAAAAATCCCCGACTTCGATCGGAAATCTATTGAACACGTAATTATGACACAATATCTTGCGAAAACACCCCGATTCAATCAGTAAAACGCTCATAACTTTTGAACGGCTGAACCGATTTTATTCAAACATAGCTAAGAACACTCTCGACAAAATCACATTTCAAAGAAAAAACTACATCAAAATCGGTTCATCCGTTTGGAACCTATGATGCCACAGACAGACACACAGATACACAGCAACACCCCTCTTTTTTCGTCGGGTGTTAAAAATCGGTCCACAATTTACGGAGATATCGGTGAAAATACGTAAAAAAATAAAAAACAAACATAAAGTCGAACAAAGAACCTCCTCCTGTTTGGGAAATCGGTTAAAAATCCTGACCTAAGTCAATGTGGTACTGAGAGCAGCAACAAAGGCGGCACTCACTTGGACTCGTGGACTTTTTCCAAGCTACGGAGGTAGCCATAAACTGGAGTACCTATGTCAATGTTGTACTGATAGCAGCGACAAAGGCGGAAACTATTTGGACTCGTGAATTTTTTCCAAGCTACGGAGGCACCTATAAACTGGAGTAGTGATTCATATCGCTAACGTTTTGAATATGTGTTTGGTGTGATCACCAACTCCAGCAAGCAGTAGTATGGACGGAAAAGACGGTTCACTGCCAGACTTACCAAAGACTGATGAATGATGCTGGCCAACACTAGAGTTTTTTGTCAGATTCTTACCAAATTAATATGGGACCAATTTCGGAACATACTTTTTCAAACATAAAAAGAATTTTAACAAGTAAAATTTCAAAATTTCAAAAATCCCCGACACATTTTTATTTCATGCTACATAATTTATCTAGTACATAGTAGATACGCTTTGATCGGTAATCTATTGAACACGTAATTATGACACAATATCTTGCGAAAACACCCCGATTCAATCAGTAAAACACCCATAACTTTTGAACGGCTGAACCGATTTTATTCAAACATAGCTAAGAACACTCTCGACAAAATCACATTTCAAAGAAAAAACTACATCAAAATCGGTTCATCCGTTTGGAACCTATGATGCCACAGACAGACACACAGATACACAGCAGCACACGTCAAACTTATAACACCCCTCTTTTTTCGTCGGGTGTTAAAAATCGGTCCACAATTTACGGAGATATCGGTGAAAATACGTAAAAAAATAAAAAACAAACATAAAGTCGAACAAAGAACCTCCTCCTGTTTGGGAAATCGGTTAAAAATCCTGACCTAAGTCAATGTGGTACAGAGAGCAGCAACAAAGGCGGCACTAACTTGGACTCGTGGACTTTTTCCAAGCTACGGAGGTAGCCATAAACTGGAGTACCTATGTCAATGTTGTACTGATAGCAGCGACAAAGGCGGAAACTATTTGGACTCGTGAATTTTTTCCAAGCTACGGAGGCACCTATAAACTGGAGTAGTGATTCATATCGCTAACGTTTTGAATATGTGTTTGGTGTGATCACCAACTCCAGCAAGCAGAAGTATGGATGGAAAAGACGGTTCACTGCCAGACTTACCAAAGACTGATGAATGATGCTGGCCAACACTACGTTACGTAACATAGTGTTGGCCAGCATCATTCATTCCACGAGTTTTTCGTCAGATCTTAACCAAATTAATATGGGACCAATTTCGGAACATACTTTTTCAAACATAAAAATAATTTTAACAAGTAAAATTTCAAAAATCCCCGACACATTTTTATTTCATGCTACATAATTTATCTAGAACATAGTAGATACGCTTCGATCGGCAATCTATTGAACACGTAATTATGACACAATATCTTGCGAAAACACCACGATTCAATCAGTAAAACACCCATAACTTTTGAACGGCTGAACCGATTTTATTCAAACATAGCTAAGAACACTCTCGACAAAATCACATTTCAAAGAAAAAACTACATCAAAATCGGTTCATCCGTTTGGAACCTATGATGCCACAGACAGACACACAGATACACAGCAACACACGTCAAACTTATAACACCCCTCTTTTTTCGTCGGGTGTTAAAAATCGGTCCACAATTTACGGAGATATCGGTGAAAATACGTAAAAAAATATAAAACAAACATAAAGTCGAACAAAGAACCTCCTCCTGTTTGGGAAATCGGTTAAAAATCCTGACCTAAGTCAATGTGGTACTGAGAGCAGCAACAAAGGCGGCACTAACTTGGACTCGTGGACTTTTTCCAAGCTACGGAGGTAGCCATAAACTGGAGTACCTATGTCAATGTTGTACTGATAGCGACAAAGGCGGAAACTATTTGGACTCGTGAATTTTTTCCAAGCTACGGAGGCACTATAAACTGGAGTAGTGATTCATATCGCTAACGTTTTGAATATGTGTTTGTTGGCAACTCCAACAAATTATATAATTTTTTTAATTGTATGTTTCCGTATCCGTGTGTCAAATTACTGTCAATTCAGTCAGTCGTCAATAAAATCCGATTTCATTCACGTGTCACCAAAAAGCCTGCTTTTTATTTGACTTCTACACCTGCAAAACCTCCAAGAACCAGCCCTGCTGCGATACTCCAACATATTTGTGGTCCTTCGAAGGAAGAGGATTTGGTGCGGAAGCACAATCAAGCGAGATCGTCGTGAGAATCTACGACGAACGGGCTCGGGCCGCGCCGCCTGCTACGTGCGTGTGCGTGAGTGCAAAATTCTTATTTCGGATTCAACTCATTAGTCGCCGACTGCAAGGAGGTATTTCTATTAAATATCCTCAAAAAACCTCGCATCGGAGCCTCCCGGGGCCGAGGGTCGCATGACGCGATAACAAGGGTTACCTATTGCTAGTAATTATCAAGAGGAAGCCATATTGCTGGTTCGCGGCGGGCCTATTATCCCGCGCGCTGACGCAACTACATGACGCTATAGCTGCGAGCCAATCAGCACTCTCGTCGTGTCAACGTCAAGCAACATCCTACAACCCTATTGGACGGATCTTCACGGAAGCAATTCAAACGTCAAACTTCGTTCATTCGTTTCGTTCGAATCTTCAATCACACAAGAAAAGTTTTGCTACGACAAGTCGCCATCCGCCATCTTAACCATTGTTCCTTGTTGTAATAGACTAATTAATAGTTGTTACTAAGTATTTTAGGTTTTAAGTTATTATTGCTGTAATATTTTAATTATTACTAACACAGTATTAGTTGTAAGTGTTGTGATATCGCGTAAAACATGGACGAGAACACGTTAAAAGTTATGAGAGCCTCACGTGGCTATAATAAGGCCTCAATTACTCGACTGTACCAATTCGTTTCAAACAGCGAAGATGTTAAGCTCAGTAGTGTTACTATATTGCAAGCAAAAAGGGCTAGAATCACTGAATTGTTTTCTGAATACGAATCGTACAATATAAAGATTCTCGCAATGGATGAGAAAGACAATGAAAATGTCGAGGAGTGTGAAGCAAAGTATTTTCATGTTCTAACTGTGCTCAATGAGGCGATACTCAGTAAATCCTCACCAAATGTAGATAACCTATCAGCTTTTAAAGCGAAATTACCTGCAATCCAGGTGCAAATCTTTTCAGGAAAATACTGTGAGTACACGCCATTCATTAACATGTTTCGTGCCATAATACACAAAGACAGGTCCATTGATAAGGTCCAAAAACTATATTACCTAAGGTCCTTTCTTCAAAAGGAACCCTTTGATATTATAAAAAAATTACCACTTTCTCATGATAGTTATGATGAAGCCCTTAGGCTCTTAGACGAAAGATACAATCATAGATTTAAAATTATCATTGATCATAATAATGCACTGCTTGATTTGAATGCTCTGTCAAAATCTACTCCAGTCAACATTCGAGAATTTGTTTCTAGTATTAAACAGTGTTTATCTGCTCTGAAAAACCTAAATGTTAACGTGGAGGGATGGGACCCTTTAATTTTATCTATTTTATACCGTAAACTAGATGCCTACACTTCAAGAGCTTACCAGCTCGAGAGAAGCAATGACTCTGATCCAACGGTGGTTGAATTCTTGTCGTACCTGGAAAAAAGGGCCTTGGCATTGGAAAATGCAGAACCCAGCACATCAACCAAAGTTCACAAGGTAGTAACCAACGTGGCAACAGCATCAGCGAGCAACTCTTGCGCTTATTGTAAGTCTGAACAACATAAATTATTTTCTTGTAGTGATTTTAAATTATTGCCTAGTAGTGCTAGAATAGGATTGGTTAAAACTAATAAGTTGTGTGTCATATGTCTTAACAAACATATTGGTAAATGTAAATTTCATTTCCGCTGCAAGACTTGTAAAAAAGACCACAATACATTGCTTCACGAAGAAACAGCTCAAGAACAACCTGTTTCTTTAATTTCAAGTGTTAGCACTCCCAAAGTTTTATTACCTACTGTGAAGGTGAAGCTATATTCCAAGAGTGGTAGGGAAGTGCACATAAAGGCAATATTAGATTCTGCATCACAGATTTCTTTGGTGACCAGCAAGGTGATAGATGTATTAGGTATTACTCCTATTCCAGATAATACAGACATATTGGGTGTCAGCAACTCTAGTAGTATTGCGAATTACTCTGTGCCCCTTGAAGTATTTTCTTTAGTTACACCATACAAGGTCAATATAAACTGTCATGTATTAGAAAAAATTACATGCAAAATTCCACAGTTTAAGGTTGATTTATCATGCATAAACATACCGACAGGAGTAACGTTAGCCGATGTAGACTTTAACATCCCATCAGAAATAAATATGCTGATAGGTGCTGACATATTCTTTCAGGTGTTGCTACCGGAGCCAGTAGAGGTATTCCAGCCAGCTGCTTCGCAATTTGCTGAACAACCAGTTCAACAACAACACCTGCAACCTCGCTTTATCAGTACAAGGTTTGGGCATGTCATAGCTGGCGCTTTAACTGACTATGCAGTCTCTGACAAAGGTAATGTGTCGCTTTTATGTATTCATGATAAATGTGAGTTAGAAATTAACAAAACTTTGCAGCAGTTTTGGTCAACTGAATCTGTTCCACAGTATTTTATTGAGAAAGATTCAGAACATGATTTAGGTGAAGGTATTTTCAAAGAAACCACAATACTTAAAGATAAAAAGTTTCAAGTTAATTTACCATTAAAGATTTCCCTAGATGAGGTTAAATATACCTTAGGAAATTCTTTTGATTTTGCACTATACAGGTTCTTAAGTTTAGAAAGAAAATTGCATAATAACCCAGGGTTGTTTTCTGATTATGATAAATTTATATGTGAATATGTGCAGTTAGGGCATGGGCACTATGTTGAATTTAACTCACTAGATTTAAAAAATAAGCCCTTATACTTTATGCCGCATCATGCTGTGTATAATGAGAATAGTAAAAGTACCAAAACTCGAGTGGTTTTTGATGCATCCATGCAAACTGACAAAAAGAAGTCACTTAATGACATCCTGCTTGATGGTGCTCCGGTGCAAAAAGAACTTTTTGACATTATGCTTTTATTTCGCTTGGGTGACTATACATTTACCACAGATATACGCCGAATGTTTCGTTGCGTTAATGTTAACCCAGAACATTCTGTATTGCAAAACATATTGTGGAGAAATAATGTTAATGACAAAATAAAATGCATTCAATTAGACACTGTTACTTATGGTCAAAAGAGCTCAGGATTTTTAGCTACTCGTTGTTTGCATGAACTTGCTGAAACTCATAAACAAGAATATCCACTTGCTTCATATATTTTAAATAACTGTACCTATGTTGATGATGCTTGCTATTCCCATTCCGATTTAAATGTTATTAAAGAAGCAAAACAGCAATTGTGTGAATTATTAAGTAAGGGTAGTTTTGAAACCCATAAATGGGCATCTAATTGCCAACAAATTTTAGAGGACATAGCTCCTAACAAACAACATTTTGATGATTTTGATCTTCAAAAGGATAATTATTTCATGAAAACTTTAGGATTAACACTTAATGTAAGTAAGGATTGCTTTGTATTTTCATGTCCAGAGCCTTTTAATATTGAATATCCTACAAAAAGACAAATATTGAGTTACATCTCCAAATTCTTTGACCCATTAGGGTTTATGTCTCCAGTTATAGTAAAAGCCAAAGCGTTCATGCAAAAACTATGGTTAGAAAAGTTAGACTGGGATGATGTCCTTCCAGAGGGGATAAGATTGGAATGGCTTTCATTTGTTAAATGTTTGATGGACATGCAACCCTTGCACATTGATAGAAATATTAGTATAGATAAAAATGCCAATGCAGTGCAGTTAATAGGATTTTCTGATGCTTCTAGCTCTACAGGCTATGGCTGCTGTGTTTATCTTCGAGTGGTGAAGGATTCAGGTAAGGCTTCATCTTCCTTACTTTGCTCTAAATCCCGAATTAACCCCCAAAGCAACAATGCACTCACCATACCGCGATTAGAGTTAAATGCAATGCTTTTGCTTACAAAACTAGCGAATAGAGTTTATGACACGTTAAGCCTTAAAATAAAAATAAGTGGTGTTTATTTATATTCAGATTCGCAAATTGCACTTGCATGGCTAACTACAGAACCAATTAAACTTCAAGCTTATGTTGCTAATAGGGTTAAGTTAATTCAGGAGCAGACCTCTAGATGGCGCTGGCTGTATGTGGCGAGCAACGAGAATCCAGCTGACTATGTTAGCAGAGGTGCCGTTCCTGGTGATTTAAGTAACTGTGAACTCTGGTGGCGGGGTCCCGAGTTTATGCTGGACAGTAAGTACGATTTCGGTAATAAACTTCCCATACCACTTCTGGAGAACTTACCTGAGATGAAGAAAGGTGCTGCATTCTCTGATTCCAAGGTAGCCTTGATAACACAAAATAAATCTAATACCTATTTGTTTATTGATAAGTATTCTGATTTGAATAAAATGATCCGTGTCATGGCATATATACTTAGGTTTTGTTATAATCTAGATAAGAGGGGTACTCCACTATCTCCTCTCGAGTTAGAAAATGCCTTGCATAAAATAATACAGCACGAACAGAGCATACATTTCAGTCATGAACTAAAGCATTTGAACTCAAAAGATGAAAATATTAAAGGCCCTTTAAAACCCTTACATCCCTTTATTGATAAAGAGAATATGTTAAGAGTAGGTGGTAGAATTAATAATTCTGAAGTCTCATTTTCACAGAAACACCCTATTATTTTACCTAAACAATCTCGTGTTACTGATTTGATTATTTACCAGGAACACATAAGATTGCTGCATTCTGGAGCAAAGTTAACGTTGGCTAGCCTTAATGAAAAATATTGGATTGTAAATGGTTACAGACATGTGAAAAAGATTATTCATAAGTGCTTACTTTGTTTCAGAATGAAAGCAAAATGTGCTAAACAACTAATGGGTTCCTTGCCATCTCATAGGGTCACAGCTTGTCGTCCTTTCCAAAAGATTGGTATAGATTTTGCGGGACCAATTAAAGTCAAAAACTCACGTGTTAGACGTGCTATACAAACAAAAGGTTATATCTGTGTATTTGTTTGCTTCGTCACGAAGGCAATACACCTCGAGATAGCTTCTGATTTAAGTACCGATTGTTTCCTCGCTTGTTTTAAACGCTTTATAGCGCGACGTGGATTGCCTACTGACGTTTTCTGTGACAACGCAGGTTGTTTTAGGGGGGCAAGGAATGAATTAGTTCAACTATATAATTTGCAAACCTCACGGGAGCATCAAGCACTGGTGCAGAGCTATGCTGCCAAGGAAGGCATAACTTTCCATTTTGTACCTAGCTATTCGCCTGTGTTTGCTGGTCTTGCTGAGGCGGCAGTTAAAAGTATGAAGTTTCACTTGAAACGTATCTTACAAAATTATGTCCTAACGTATGAACAGTTAAACACTATCTTATGTCAAATAGAAGCAGTTTTAAATTCACGACCATTATTGCCTGTTACAGCTGAGAAGGCTGATGACTTTTCTTATTTAACGCCAGGACATTTCTTGATAGGTACTTCTTTAACCTCTTATCCAGAAAATAATATTAACGATATACCTGTAAACTGATTAAAATTTTGGGAAATGTGTAATAAGGTTAGAACTCATTTTTGGAATGTATGGCATAAGTACTACCTTAATGTACTGCAGTCGAGGCCCAAATGGCGTGACAGTGTAAATAATTTAAAAGTAGGAAATTTAGTAATTCTGAGGGAGCCTAACTCTCCCCCATTATCATGGCCTATGGCTAGAATTGTGAAAGTGTACCCAGGCCAAGACGGAAAGGTCCGTGTGGTTGATGTTATGACACCTAACCAGAAGATTTATAAACGTTCCTTGTCTGCGATTTCGTTGTTGCCTCTAGAAGAGTAAATGTTTTTATTTATTAAGTATATAATACAAAAAAAGGTACATTAAATAAGTTTTTTAATGGTAGTTACTATGTTATTGGGTAGGTGATTTGTGTGATTATATCTGATATTGTAACCTTAATATATTGCTAAAGACTTACATTAAGTTTGTTTATCTACTATTTAAATATACTTTACCTAGTACAGTGTAAGAGCTGGATGTTACCTAATAAGTCTTTGCTTACTTACAATCTGGTATTTCAATGTAGCATTATAGTTTTTGAATGCTTGTTCCCTTTTGTTTATTGAAAAATAATTTGGTTGTACCAAGGTTCAATTTACATTTAATTTAAAGAGGGGTGTTGTGTAATTGTTTAATTTTGTTTAACTTAAATTCAGTAAGTAATTAAGACACTGGTTGTATCTGTTTGTCCATTCGATTTTGGTATAACTTCAGTAATTAATGTATTTTTGTAAATGCAACCCCCCCCCCCCCCAGCATGTTGGCAACGCCAACAAATTATATAATTTTTTTTAATTGTATGTTTCCGTATCCGTGTGTCAAATTACTGTCAATTCAGTCAGTCTTCCATAAAATCCGATTTCATTCACGTGTCACCAAAAAGCCTGCTTTTTATTTGACTTCTACACCTGCAAAACCTCCAAGAACCAGCCCTGCTGCGATACTCCAACATATTTGTGGATTTGTTTTGGTTACTTTGTGTTTGCTGTGATCACCAACTCCAGCAAGCAGTAGTATGGATGGAAAAGACGGTTCACTGCCAGACTTACCAAAGACTGATGAATGATGCTGGCCAACACTACGTTACGTAACATAGTGTTGGCCAGCATCATTCATTCCACGACTTTTCGTCAGATCTTTACCAAATTAATATGGGACCAATTTCGGAACATACTTTTTCAAACTTAAAAAGAATTTTAACAAGTAAAATTTCAAAATTTCAAAAATCCCCGACTTCGTTCGGCAATCTATTGAACACGTAATTATGACACAATATCTTGCGAAAACACCCCGATTCAATCAGTAAAACGCCCATAACTTTTGAACGGCTGAACCGATTTTATTCAAGCATAGCTAAGAACACTCTCGACAAAATCACCTTTCAAAGAAAAAACTACATCAAAACCGGTTCATCCGTTTGGAACCTATGATGCCACAGACAGACACACAGATACACAGCAACACACGTCAAACTTATAACACCCCTCTGTTTTCGTCGGGTGTTAAAAATCGGTCCACAATTTACGGAGATATCGGTGAAAATACGTAAAAAATTAAAAAACAAACATAAAGTCGAACAAAGAACCTCCTCCTGATTGGGAAATCGGTTAAAAATCCTGACCTAAGTCAATGTGGTACTGAGAGCAGCAACAAAGGCGGCACTAACTTGGACTCGTGGACTTTTTCCATGCTACGGAGGTAGCCATAAACTGGAGTACCTATGTCAATGTTGTACTGATAGCAGCGACAAAGGCGGAAATTATTTGGACTCGTGAATTTTTAACCGACTTTCGAAAAAGGAGGAGGTTCTATGTTCGACTTCTTGTATGTTTTTTTTTTTTTTTTTTTTTTTTTTGTGTATGTTCACCGATATCTCCGTCAATTGTGGACCGATTTAAAAAAATCTTTTTTTGTTTGAAACAGTTTGTTCCGAAATTGGTCCCATTTTAATTTGGTGAAGATCTGATGAAGATCTTCGAAGATATACAACAGAACTCTTTAATTAATTAGCGGCAAAACTCTCGGGACTGCTGCAATCGCATGTCTGTTTATTGTTTAGACCATTTCATAACATAACATCACGCCAGTACGCTCTTAAGGGGTAAGCAGATCTCTCATTTGATCGGTTTTGTTCAAGTTACATGATATTTGGGTAATCTATTCTGGCGTTATAGGAAACTAACTAAACAACTTGCCTATTTGGTAGGTACAACTAAAAAGTGAAAAATAAAAAAACTTTTTTACAAAAAAATACTACCGACTTCCAAATAAGAAAACTACAAAGTGAAAAATAACTTTATTTTTGGAAGTCGGTGTCCATAACGCAAAAAAATGGTACCTACGAAAGACACCGACTTCCAAAAATAAAGTTATTTTTCACTTTGTAGTTTTCTTATTTGGAAGTCGGTAGTATTTTTTTGTAAAAAAGTTTTTTTTCCAAGCTACGGAGGCACCTATAAACTGGAGTAGTGATTCATATCGCTAACGTTTTGAATATGTGTTTGCTGTGATCACCAACTCCAGCAAGCAGTAGTATGGATGGAAAAGACGGTTCACTGCCAGACTTACCAAAGACTGATGAATGATGCTGGCCAACACTACGTTACGTAACATAGTGTTGGCCAGCATCATTCATTCCACGAGTTTTTCGTCAGATCTTTACCAAATTAATATGGGACCAATTTCGGAACATACTTTTTCAAACATAAAAAGAATTTTAACAAGTAAAATTTCAAAATTTCATAAATCCCCGACAACTCGGACGATATTTAATACACGAACGTGCGCATCGACATTGCTCAAATAATTGCCTCCGTTTTGACATTCTGTTGGATAAAATATCAAAGAAAACGATATTTAATACACGAATGATCACATCGACACTGACCGACGCACGGGCATCACCGTCTACGGCCGCGAGCGAACCTTTGATTTTAATACACGAACTCGGACGATATTTAATACACGAACGTGCGCATCGACATTGCTCAAATAATTGCCTCCGTTTTGACATTCTGTTGGATTAAATATCAAAGAAAACGCTACTTAATACACGAACATTGATGGATGCACGGGCTCCACCGTCTACGGCCGCCGCGAGCGATCCTTTGATTTTAATACACGAACGTGCGCATCGACATAGCTTCAAATAATTGCCTTCGTTTTGATATACTTTGTTGGATTAAATAGCAAAGAAAACGATATTTAATACACGAATGATCACATCGACACTGACCGACGCACGGGCATCACCGTCTACGGCCGCGAGCGAACCTTTGATTTTAATACACGAACTCGTGCGCTATTTAATACACGAACTAACACATCGCCATTGCTTACAACATTGCCTCCGTTTTGATATTCTGTTGGAATAAATAGTAAAGATAACGCTATTTAATACACGAACATTGATAGACGCACGGGCTCCACCGTCTACGGCCGCCGCGAGCGATCCTTTGATTTTAATACACGAACAACAACAACATGCAACAACAACAACAACAACAAGCAACATGGTCGACGAAGCCCCGCTGCGCGGGGCTCCTATTTCTGAATGCAGGGTCTAAAGTAACCTAACACGAAGGGGACGACGGGAGCTGAGTTCGCTCGCTTTGCTCGCTCACTTCAGCTCCCGTCATCCCCTTCGAACCTAACCTGTCCGTGTCGGGGTGCCCTAAGCTCCCGAGCTCGCTGCGCTCGCTCTTGGCAATAAATAATTCATTGTTATGATGTTGACATTGGTTTTAATATAGAATTGGTGCAATTCAGTTTAGTGTTTATGCAAGATGGTCGACGAAGCCCCGCTGCGCGGGGCTCCTATTTCTGAATGCAGGGTCTAAAGTAACCTAACACGAAGGGGACGACGGGAGCTGAGTTCGCTCGCTTTGCTCGCTCACTTCAGCTCCCGTCATCCCCTTCGAACCTAAACTGTCCGTGTCGGGGTGCCCTAAGCTCCCGAGCTCGCTTCGCTCGCTCTTGGCAATAAATAATTCATTGTTATGATGTTGACATTGGTTTCAATATAGAATTGGTGCAATTTAGTTTAGTGTTTATGCAACCTTCTAAAACCGCCCTTGTGAAATTGTATGTTGGAATTGAAAAATTCTTTTTGTGTTAGATAGTCCATTTATCGAGGAAGTTTAAAGGCTATATAACATCAAGCTACGACCAATAGGTGCGGAGCATAAATGAAAAATGTTGCAAAAACGGGAAAGAATATTACTTTTTTTGAGGGCTTCCGTTGCGTTCGCTGCGTAAACGGTTTCAGTTATGCAATCATGTATGTAGGCTAGGTGTAGGGTAGGTTAGGTTTGGTTAGGTTAGGTGTAGGGTAGGTTAGGTTAGGTTAGGTTAGGTTTAGCGTAAGTGTAGAGTAGGTGTAGAGTAGGGTAGGTACGTAGTAGCCAGTTGACGGGAGCGAAGCCGCGTGGGACAGCTAGTAAATAAATATAGATTGACATTCTGTTGGAATAGTAAAGATGATGGTTTAATATAATCGAAGCAGTTGTATTAACTCGTTGCCTACATCCAAAAATTTTTGGATGTTGGTTTGCAGATGCTTAAGAAAACTTAGTCGCTGCACTCATGATTTTGATATTCCGTTGGATTGAATAGTAAGTAAAGATAACGCTATTTAATATACGAACGTGCGCATCGACATTGCTCAAATAATTGCCTTCGTTTTGATATTCTGTTGGATTAAATATCAAAGAAAACGCTATTTAATACACGAACATTGATAGACGCACGGGCCCCACCGTCTACGGCCGCCGCGAGCGAACCTTCGATTTTAATACACGAACTCGTGCGCTATTTAATACACGAACTAACACATCGCCATTGCTTACAACATTGCCTCCGTTTTGATATTCTGTTGGAATAAATAGTAAAGATAACGCTTTTTAATACACGAACATTGATAGACGCACGGGCTCCACCGTCTACGGCCGCCGCGAGCGATCCTTTGATTTTAATACACGAACGTGCGCATCGACATTGCTCAAATAATTGCCTTCGTTTTGATATATTTTGTTGGATTAAATAGCAAAGAAAACGATATTTAATACACGAATGATCACATCGACACTGACCGACGCACGGGCATCACCGTCTACGGCCGCGAGCGAACCTTTGATTTTAATACACGAACTCGGACGATATTTAATACACGAACGTGCGCATCGACATTGCTCAAATAATTGCCTCCGTTTTGACATTCTGTTGGATTAAATATCAAAGAAAACGCTATTTAATACACGAACATTGATAGACGCACGGGCTCCACCGTCTACGGCCGCCGCGAGCGATCATTTGATTTTAATACACGAACGTGCGCATCGACATTGCTCAAATAATTGCCTTCGTTTTGATATATTTGGTTGGATTAAATAGCAAAGAAAACGATATTTAATACACGAATGATCACATCGACACTGACCGACGCACGGGCATCACCGTCTACGGCCGCGAGCGAACCTTTGATTTTAATACACGAACTCGGACGATATTTAATACACGAACGTGCGCATCGACATTGCTCAAATAATTGCCTCCGTTTTGACATTCTGTTGGATTAAATATCGAAGAAAACGCTATTTAATAGAAGAACATTGATAGACGCACGGTCTCCACCGTCTACGGCCGCCGCGAGCGTTACTTTGATTTTAATACACGAACTCATGCGCTATTTAATACACGAACGTGCGCATCGACATTGCTCAAATAATTTCCTCCGTTTTGGTATTCTGTTGGATTAAATAGCAAAGAAAACGCTTTTTAATACACGAACATTGATAGACGCACGGGCTCCACCGTCTACGGCCGCCGCGAGCGATCCTTTGATTTTAATACACGAACGTGCGCATCGACATTGCTCAAATAATTGCCTTCGTTTTGATATATTTTGTTGGATTAAATAGCAAAGAAAACGATATTTAATACACGAATGATCACATCGACACTGACCGACGCACGGGCATCACCGTCTACGGCCGCGAGCGAACCTTTGATTTTAATACACGAACTCGGACGATATTTAATACACGAACGTGCGCATCGACATTGCTCAAATAATTGCCTCCGTTTTGACATTCTGTTGGATTAAATATCAAAGAAAACGCTATTTAATACACGAACATTGATAGACGCACGGGCTCCACCGTCTACGGCCGCCGCGAGCGATCCTTTGATTTTAATACACGAACGTGCGCATCGACATTGCTCAAATAATTGCCTTCGTTTTGATATATTTTGTTGGATTAAATAGCAAAGAAAACGATATTTAATACACGAATGATCACATCGACACTGACCGACGCACGGGCATCACCGTCTACGGCCGCGAGCGAACCTTTGATTTTAATACACGAACTCGGACGATATTTAATACACGAACGTGCGCATCGACATTGCTCAAATAATTGCCTTCGTTTTGATATATTTTGTTGGATTAAATAGCAAAGAAAACGATATTTAATACACGAATGATCACATCGACACTGACCGACGCACGGGCATCACCGTCTACGGCCGCGAGCGAACCTTTGATTTTAATACACGAACTCGGACGATATTTAATACACGAACGTGCGCATCGACATTGCTCAAATAATTGCCTCCGTTTTGACATTCTGTTGGATTAAATATCAAAGAAAACGCTATTTAATACACGAACATTGATAGACGCACGGGCTCCACCGTCTACGGCCGCCGCGAGCGATCCTTTGATTTTAATACACGAACGTGCGCATCGACATTGCTCAAATAATTGCCTTCGTTTTGATATATTTTGTTGGATTAAATAGCAAAGAAAACGATATTTAATACACGAATGATCACATCGACACTGACCGACGCACGGGCATCACCGTCTACGGCCGCGAGCGAACCTTTGATTTTAATACACGAACTCGGACGATATTTAATACACGAACGTGCGCATCGACATTGCTCAAATAATTGCCTCCGTTTTGACATTCTGTTGGATTAAATATCAAAGAAAACGCTATTTAATACACGAACATTGATAGACGCACGGGCTCCACCGTCTACGGCCGCCGCGAGCGATCCTTTGATTTTAATACACGAACGTGCGCATCGACATTGCTCAAATAATTGCCTTCGTTTTGATATATTTTGTTGGATTAAATAGCAAAGAAAACGATATTTAATACACGAATGATCACATCGACACTGACCGACGCACGGGCATCACCGTCTACGGCCGCGAGCGAACCTTTGATTTTAATACACGAACTCGGACGATATTTAATACACGAACGTGCGCATCGACATTGCTCAAATAATTGCCTCCGTTTTGACATTCTGTTGGATTAAATATCAAAGAAAACGCTATTTAATACACGAACATTGATAGACGCACGGGCTCCACCGTCTACGGCCGCCGCGAGCGATCCTTTGATTTTAATACACGAACGTGCGCATCGACATTGCTCAAATAATTGCCTTCGTTTTGATATATTTGGTTGGATTAAATAGCAAAGAAAACGATATTTAATACACGAATGATCACACCGACACTGACCGACGCACGGGCATCACCGTCTACGGCCGCGAGCGAACCTTTGATTTTAATACACGAACTCGGACGATATTTAATACACAAACGTGCGCATCGACATTGCTCAAATAATTGCCTCCGTTTTGACATTCTGTTGGACTAAATATCAAAGAAAACGCTATTTAATACACGAACATTGATAGACGCACGGGCTCCACCGTCTACGGCCGCCGCGAGCGATCCTTTGATTTTAATACACGAACGTGCGCATCGACATTGCTCAAATAATTGCCTTCGTTTTGATATATTTTGTTGGATTAAATAGCAAAGAAAACGATATTTAATACACGAATGATCACATCGACACTGACCGACGCACGGGCATCACCGTCTACGGCCGCGAGCGAACCTTTGATTTTAATACACGAACTCGGACGATATTTAATACACGAACGTGCGCATCGACATTGCTCAAATAATTGCCTCCGTTTTGACATTCTGTTGGATTAAATATCAAAGAAAACGCTATTTAATACACGAACATTGATAGACGCACGGGCTCCACCGTCTACGGCCGCCGCGAGCGATCCTTTGATTTTAATACACGAACGTGCGCATCGACATTGCTCAAATAATTGCCTTCGTTTTGATATATTTGGTTGGATTAAATAGCAAAGAAAACGATATTTAATACACGAATGATCACACCGACACTGACCGACGCACGGGCATCACCGTCTACGGCCGCGAGCGAACCTTTGATTTTAATACACGAACTCGGACGATATTTAATACACGAACGTGCGCATCGACATTGCTCAAATAATTGCCTCCGTTTTGACATTCTGTTGGACTAAATATCAAAGAAAACGCTATTTAATACACGAACATTGATAGACGCACGGGCTCCACCGTCTACGGCCGCCGCGAGCGATCCTTTGATTTTAATACACGAACGTGCGCATCGACATTGCTCAAATAATTGCCTTCGTTTTGATATATTTTGTTGGATTAAATAGCAAAGAAAACGATATTTAATACACGAATGATCACATCGACACTGACCGACGCACGGGCATCACCGTCTACGGCCGCGAGCGAACCTTTGATTTTAATACACGAACTCGGACGATATTTAATACACGAACGTGCGCATCGACATTGCTCAAATAATTGCCTCCGTTTTGACATTCTGTTGGATTAAATATCGAAGAAAACGCTATTTAATAGAAGAACATTGATAGACGCACGGTCTCCACCGTCTACGGCCGCCGCGAGCGTTACTTTGATTTTAATACACGAACTCATGCGCTATTTAATACACGAACGTGCGCATCGACATTGCTCAAATAATTTCCTCCGTTTTGATATTCTGTTGGATTAAATAGCAAAGAAAACGCTTTTTAATACACGAACATTGATAGACGCACGGGCTCCACCGTCTACGGCCGCCGCGAGCGATCCTTTGATTTTAATACACGAACGTGCGCATCGACATTGCTCAAATAATTGCCTTCGTTTTGATATATTTTGTTGGATTAAATAGCAAAGAAAACGATATTTAATACACGAATGATCACATCGACACTGACCGACGCACGGGCATCACCGTCTACGGCCGCGAGCGAACCTTTGATTTTAATACACGAACTCGGACGATATTTAATACACGAACGTGCGCATCGACATTGCTCAAATAATTGCCTCCGTTTTGACATTCTGTTGGATTAAATATCAAAGAAAACGCTATTTAATACACGAACATTGATAGACGCACGGGCTCCACCGTCTACGGCCGCCGCGAGCGATCATTTGATTTTAATACACGAACGTGCGCATCGACATTGCTCAAATAATTTCCTCCGTTTTGATATTCTGTTGGATTAAATAGCAAAGAAAACGCTTTTTAATACACGAACATTGATAGACGCACGGGCTCCACCGTCTACGGCCGCCGCGAGCGATCCTTTGATTTTAATACACGAACGTGCGCATCGACATTGCTCAAATAATTGCCTTCGTTTTGATATATTTTGTTGGATTAAATAGCAAAGAAAACGATATTTAATACACGAATGATCACATCGACACTGACCGACGCACGGGCATCACCGTCTACGGCCGCGAGCGAACCTTTGATTTTAATACACGAACTCGGACGATATTTAATACACGAACGTGCGCATCGACATTGCTCAAATAATTGCCTCCGTTTTGACATTCTGTTGGATTAAATATCAAAGAAAACGCTATTTAATACACGAACATTGATAGACGCACGGGCTCCACCGTCTACGGCCGCCGCGAGCGATCCTTTGATTTTAATACACGAACGTGCGCATCGACATTGCTCAAATAATTGCCTTCGTTTTGATATTCTGTTGGATTAAATATCAAAGAAAACGCTATTTAATACACGAACATTGATAGACGCACGGGCCCCACCGTCTACGGCCGCCGCGAGCGAACCTTCGATTTTAATACACGAACTCGTGCGCTAAATAATACACGAACGTGCGCATCGACATTGCTCAAATAATTGCCGTCGTTTTTTATTTCTCAAATTATTTTGGGGGGGGAAGGGGGGGAGGGGGGGGGTGGGTCGAGGGTTGGGTCGTGTGTTCTGCAGGGCTTCGTGGCAATAATTGATCGATCACTTTTTTATTTATTTCTTTGAAAAGAGGGGGGAGGGGGAGAGGGAGGGGGGGGGAGGGGGTCGCGCTATGGGGGGTGCTTACTGTCCATCAAATATTGATAAGCTTGGGATTTTTTTTCGAGGGGGCAAAATAAAGTTGAGGGGGGGGGGGGGGGTGGGGGGTCGCAGGGTCGGGGGGGAGGCGGGGGGGTACGGGAGGTATGTTCCTAGGGTACCATCATCCATCCATACCACTTGGCACTTTGACAAAAAATTTCGGTCCGGTCGACACCACACCGATGACATCGTTTTACCGTTTCACATACTTACCAAGCGACGCTACGTCTCGATACAATCGGGACGGCGGCGTGCGCCTGGCGGCGACTTTTGAGAATATTGATAGAAGAGTGGTGACTGACGCGAAACGACAACGCCGCGCGCTGTGAAAACAGACAGAGAATGTTTTGGATTTTATAGTGAAGTGGGGTGTTGTTTCGTGTTGTGATCCTATCCATCTATTGGTATGTGTTGTTGTTTTATTATTTATATATTTTATAATAAAAAAATGTTGAGTACGGGCTTGTAGCTTGTGTTGTGTGATCGTTATGTAATAATTTTATTGTGTAACGAGAATGAGCGCTCGCTGCAAGCAAGCACGAAAAACGTGTTGTTTTTTTTTTTATTATGGAAATGTGTGAATAACGAAACAACGAACGAACTGTGGACTTCGTGTCTGTTGAACTGTGTGGACCGACGGATCGCATTATGTGCGTGTTCGTATGCAAACGGTCGTTGTATGAAATAATGTGAAACGACGTGACGGTACGGCGCTCGGACGCGCACAGTGTCCGTCACGTCTAATGAGTTTATGCTCTTTTATTGTAATAATGTGAGGCGCTCTATAGATTCCGGGCGGAATCGTATATGATGTCGCGAATGTGTTAACAAACTTTACACACGTGAACTCGTCTCGTTACGAACGTTCCCTATGGGGGCTTCTGGTCTGTGTGCATAACACGTTATGACGCACAGCCGAACGCCCTTATGCACGCGCAGCGCGTCTGACGGGTTGAGATATACGCGTTCAGACGTTCGCGCGTGCGACCCAAAAATCTATAATACACACACAGAGCTCGCCCGTCTGCGTTACGCGTATCTACGATCGTGAACGCTCGGGAATGAGGATCTTCGTTGTGCTGTGCGCTTAATCGCGCGCTTGTGCATCGATGTCTCTCTTATAACGAAGCTCCCTGGTTGATCCTGCCAGTAGTTATATGCTTGTCTCAAAGATTAAGCCATGCATGTCTCAGTGCAAGCCGTATTAAGGCGATACCGCGAATGGCTCAATATATCAGTTTTGGTTCCTTAGATCTTACTCAGTTACTTGGATAACTGTGGTAATTCTAGAGCTAATACATGCAATCAGAACTCTGACCAGTGATGGGATGAGTGCTTTTATTAGATCAAAACCAATCGACGGAGGGCCTCGCGTCCGAAGTCGTTACTTTTGATGAATCTGGATAACTTTTGCCGATCGCACGGTCCAGTACCGGCGACGCATCTTTCAAATGTCTGCCTTATCAACTTTCGATGGTAGTTTCTGCGACTACCATGGTTGTCACGGGTAACGGGGAATCAGGGTTCGATTCCGGAGAGGGAGCCTGAGAAACGGCTACCACATCCAAGGAAGGCAGCAGGCGCGCAAATTACCCACTCCCGGCACGGGGAGGTAGTGACGAAAAATAACGATACGGGACTCTTACGAGGCCTCGTAATCGGAATGAGTACACTTTAAATATTTTAACGAGGAACAATTGGAGGGCAAGTCTGGTGCCAGCAGCCGCGGTAATTCCAGCTCCAATAGCGTATACTAAAATTGTTGCGGTTAAAAAGCTCGTAGTTGCATTTGTGCGCCGCGCTGTCGGTGCACCGCATCCGCGGTGATACTGACACGTCTGCGGAGCATATCGTCGGTGAGCCGTCGGTCAAACGTCGGTTCAATATCAAAATCCTATCGCGGTGCTCTTCAATGAGTGTCGAGGTGGGCCGACAATTTTACTTTGAACAAATTAGAGTGCTCAAAGCGGGCTCAAAATGCTGCTTGAATATTTCGTGCATGGAATAATAGAATATGATCTCGGTTCTATTTTGTTGGTTTTCAGAACTCCGAGGTAATGATTAATAGGGATAACTGGGGGCATTCGTATTGCGACGTTAGAGGTGAAATTCTTGGATCGTCGCAAGACGAACATCAGCGAAAGCATTTGCCAAAGGTGTTTTCATCAATCAAGAACGAAAGTTAGAGGTTCGAAGGCGATTAGATACCGCCCTAGTTCTAACCGTAAATATGTCATCTAGCGATCCGCCGACGTTACTACAATGGCTCGGCGGGCAGCTTCCGGGAAACCAAAGATTTTGGACTCCGGGGGGAGTATGGTTGCAAAGCTGAAACTTAAAGGAATTGACGGAAGGGCACCACCAGGAGTGGAGCCTGCGGCTTAATTTGACTCAACACGGGAAATCTCACCAGGCCCGGACACCGGAAGGATTGACAGATTAACAGCTCTTTCTTGATTCGGTGGGTGGTGGTGCATGGCCGTTCTTAGTTGGTGGAGCGATTTGTCTGGTTAATTCCGGTAACGAACGAGACTCTAGCCTGCTAAATAGGCGTCGTCATTTAGGTGTGCGTGGCTTCGGTCACGCAACTCACTGGCGACGTATTAAAATTCTTCTTAGAGGGACCGGCGGCTTCGAGCCGCACGAGATTGAGCAATAACAGGTCTGTGATGCCCTTAGATGTCCTGGGCCGCACGCGCGCTACACTGAAGGAATCAGCATGTTCTCCCTGGCCTAGAGGCCCGGGCAACCCGCTGAAACTCCTTCGTGCTGGGGATTGGGGTTTGCAATTATCCCCCATAAACGAGGAATTCCTAGTAAGCGCGAGTCATAAGCTCGCGTTGATTACGTCCCTGCCCTTTGTACACACCGCCCGTCGCTACTACCGATTGAATGATTTAGTGAGGTCTTCGGACCGACACGCGGTGGCTTCACGGCCGTCGGCGTTGTTGGGAAGTTGACCAAACTTGATCATTTAGAGGAAGTAAAAGTCGTAACAAGGTTTCCGTAGGGGAACCTGCGGAAGGATCATTAACGTGTAACGCTAAGCGTGTATTTTTCACAAAGTACACGACGCGCGTAAACGTGAATACACAATCCTAAAACAAAAACCACGATCAGAGCGAAGGAAACGCGCGCGTCTGCGGGCGCGCTTCCGCGGGCCCACGGGCCCGTCGTGAAGCGCGCTAGCGTCGCGCGCGCCTCGCTCGCGTCGCGTCCTCGCACGGTACGTAGACTGGTATGAAAATCCGCACCACGAGTACCGTTGGACGCGTTCGTTAACACACTCGTCCCTCATACTGCGGTGGGACAAGATTTTTTGATTTATTTTTTGTAACAAGAATTTTTTTCTATTATTTGTGTAACAAAAAAATATATCTATCCATGCGGTAGTATGTTTTTAAACTATTACCCTGGACGGTGGATCACTTGGCTCGCGGGTCGATGAAGAACGCAGTTAACTGCGCGTCATAGTGTGAACTGCAGGACACATTTGAACATCGACATTTCGAACGCACATTGCGGTCCGTGGAGACACATCCAGGACCACTCCTGTCTGAGGGCCGGCTGTATAAAATAAAAATGCCACATTGCGTTTCGTGTAATGCGTCACGCACATGACGGTTCTGCGCGAGGTGGTGTTGTTGTTGTTATGATGACCCCTTCGCGTTGTCCGTTCAAATATAACGATAATATTTATTATTGTACAATAAGACATTTTTGTCGAACGACGCGTTTTCGACGCGTACGGGCGTACAAAAGAAACGCGACGGTCGTGTGGAAACACGCGTGCGCTCGCGACTCTTCGGTCGGTGATATAATCGCTAACCAGCGAGGGTTGCGTAGTGCACGAGTCGCGGTTCTCGTCCGTCACGCGTCACCACGTGGTCGGGAGACCTCGAAAGAGAATGTTTTATGTCATGTACGTATAATGATGCCCTAGTAGGCGGACTCGACGTCCG
>OX411761.1:28222878-28240378 GCA_948252205.1 Orthosia incerta
GGAAAGTTTAAGCGTCCCCCCACAGTTCGCATGGACGGCGCCTCAATCGCGCACGTGATGCACACCAAAGTTCTGGGAGTAGTGATCGACGAAGGCAGCTCCTACGTGCAGCATGCTAATTTTACCGGCCAGAAGGCTGCGAACTGCTTCGGGAAGGTGTCGAGAGTATCGGCATCGACCTGGGGCATCAAGTACAGGGCCCTTAGAGTCCTGTTTGCAGGGACCTATGTGGCGACACTCACATATGCTGCTGCCGTATGGTGGCGAAGGTCGAGTCACTACGCTGTGAGGAGCGCTCTGCTCCGCACCCAACGTCCAGCTTTGGTGCTTCTAACAAAGGCCTACAGGTCGGTCAGCACCGCAGCGTTACCTGTGCTGGCGGGCGTACTTCCAGCCGACCTGGAGGTCACTCGAGCAGGACGAATCGCGCAGGAGGGTTCGGGGTTGGTAAGCAGGGAGCGCAATCTTGTGAAAAGGAAGGTGAGAGCGGAGGTCGTTGCTCTATGGCAGGAGCGATGGAGTACAAGTACGAACGGCAGAGAATTGTTTATGTTTTTCCCAGACGTCGCGGTTCGCGTGGCGCGCTGGTGGGTGGAGCCGGATTATGTTCTGTCGCAGATTTTGACGGGACATGGGTGTTTTCGAGGCCGCCTAAATGCAATGTCGTTATGCGACACTGCACTTTGTTACTGCGGAGCGGCGGACGAAACCCGGGACCATGTCCTATGGGAGTGCGAGTTATATGAGGAAGAAAGAAAAGAGATGTTAGACAACTGGTGCAGGACTGAAGTCGGGCCGGTATACCACGAGGAACTGGTGTCGAGTAAGGAAGGGTTCGAGAGGCTGAGCGCTTTCGCTCACAAATGGCACAGTAAGCGGAAGGAACTGGAGTTGTGAGCGAACAGCTGGGCGTGAAGCTTCACCGTGTTGTGGTGTTCACACCCCAGAAAGGGGAGAAGTGACATTATAGGGACAGGAAATAGAAATTTGTAGGAGTCAAGGAAACACCTGGGAAGAAGCAGACGCAAGTACCAGGTGTGACTCCAGCGATTAGGTCCGTATGCCGAAAGGCGGGAAGGACCATGAGGTGGAGGTGGGTTTGTCCCTATCTACTAGAGCCGCATCTGGCAGAGTACGCCCTCCCGCGAACGTGATGCATGGTATCCGCCTGCTGGAGGGTTATTCCACGACGGCAGAGGATACCGCGGCGAGCCTCCTCGCCACTTTATGCCCGGATGATGACCCCAGTAAGGACACAGTCTACCACCTGAAGGTCAGGATTTCAGCAGCATGTTCCCCTACGGGTCAGGACTCCGACCCACCCAGCCGTGCGGCACTCGACCGCATCGTCAGGGATTTGCCGAGCACAGCCCCGGGCCTGGACGGGCTTACTGCCAGGATCATCAAGCACGCGTGGAGAGTTAGCGGGGCGGAGATGCTACTCATGTACTCCGCGTGCATTGGTGAGGGGGTATTCCCCGACATCTGGAAGATAGGTAGGTTAGTCGTCTTGCCAAAGGGCAATGATCGGCCGCTCTCGGACCCAAAGGCGTACAGACCGGTTACCCTTCTCCCGATATTGGGGAAAATACTGGAACGCCTCATCATTACGTGTGCTCCCTGCTTATATCAAAATATTTCAGAGTCGCAGCACGGTTTCTCGAGGGGTAAGTCGACGGTCACGGCGCTTAACGCGATCCTGGGCCGGGTGGCGGACTCCTCGGAAAACTATGTGCAGGTAATATTGTTGGACATCTCGGGGGCCTTTGACAACGCCTGGTGGCCCATGGTCCTGACGAAGGCGAAGCAGGGCGGATGCCCGCCAAATATATACAGGATTCTCGTCAGTTATTTTACCGAAAGGCGCGTGGGACTGTTCATGGGGGACCAGGCGGTGTGGAAGAGATCCACTATGGGTTGCCCTCAGGGATCGGTGCTAGGACCGCCGCTTTGGAACCTCCTGCTCGATGACATCCTCAAGTTGCCGTGGCCGGATGGCGTGAGTGCAGTAGCCTACGCAGACGACATCACGATCGTGATCGAGGCGCCGAGTCGGGCGGCGATCGAGCGTAAAGCTCAGTCGTCGTTGGAGGCGGTGTCCGCTTGGGGGAAGCGGAACCGTCTTTCTTTTTCTGCTGCGAAGTCGCAGACCCTCACTTTAAAGGGCAAATTTAAACGTCCCCCTACTATTCGCATGGACGGCGCCTCGATCGCGCACGTGACAAGTGCCAAGGTGCTGGGCGTTGTAATTGATGAAGCGGGCTCCTACGTGCCGCATGCTAGTTTGGCCGGCCAGAGAGCTGTGAATGCCTTCGGGAAGATGTCGAGGATATCCGCTTCTTCCTGGGGCGTAAGGTACAGAGCCCTAAAAGTCCTGTTTGCAGGGACTTATGTGGCGATTTTGACGTACGCTGCGGCCGTATGGTGGCGGAGTTTTGATAGATATGCAGTGCGGAGTACGCTGCTCCGTACGCAACGTCCAGCACTCATTCTTTTGTCGAAGGCATACAGGTCGGTCAGCACCGCAGCGTTACCTGTGCTAGCGGGAGTGCTTCCGGCCGACCTGGAGGTTTGTAGAGCAGGACGAGTCGCGCAGGAGTGTTCCGGTATGGTCAGCAGGGAGCGCAAGGTGGCTATCGGGAAGGTGAGAGCGGAGGTCATGGCTCAATGGCAGGAGCGATGGGAGGCATCCAAAGATGGTAGGGAACTGTTCTCATTTTTCGGCAATGTGACAGATCGGCTGTCATTCGGTTGGGTGGAGCCGGAGTATGTGGTGTCACAGATCCTTACAGGGCATGGGAGCTTCAGAAGCCGCCTACACAAGATGTCGTTATGCGACATAGCTCTGTGCTATTGTGGGCTTGCCGATGAAACTCGGGACCATGTCCTGTGGGACTGTCCATTATATGCGGATGAACGGGCAGACATGCTGGGAGACTGGATTAGGGAGGAAGTAGGGCCTGTCTATCACAGAGAACTTATAGCTAGTCCGGAGGGCTTTCAAAGGCTGAAGTCATTTGCACACAAATGGCACAGCAAAAGAAAGGAATTGGAATTGCAGTAGGTTCGGTCGTACAAATAATATAAGTTAGGACAGATAGGCTTTCGGCAATTCCAATAAGTCTAGGATGGTTAGGAACTGTGGTTAGATGATGGCATGCCAAGAAGGGCTGCTCGTGCGCGAAGTCACATGATGTGGCGTTGCACGCCCCAGAATGGGGAGAAGTGAAATAGATAGAGAGGGTACAGGAAAAGAGAATTTGTGGAGTTTACAACCCACACTCCGGTAGAGCAAGCTGTAAAGACATACGCAGTCACGCAATTGCCGGAGTGTGTCTCCACGGTCCGTATGCCGCAAGGCGGGTAGGACCTACAAGCGGAGGGAGGTGGGATTTGTCCCTATCTACTATCTAGTGTCCCTATCTACTATCTAGCGAAACCACAGCCAAGGGAACGGGCTTGGGAGAATCAGCGGGGAAAGAAGACCCTGTTGAGCTTGACTCTAGTCTGGCATTGTAAGGAGACATGAGAGGTGTAGCATAAGTGGGAGATCGTTCGCGCGATCGTCGCTGAAAAACCACTACTTTCATTGTTTCATTACTTACTCGGTTGGGCGGAAGCGGTGCGCGGTCGATAATATCGGCGGGCGCACGGTGTTTCGTTCCAAGCGTGCAGAGTGGCGACGTGGCGGCAACGCTCGTCGCCGTACAACTCCCGCGTGATCCGGTTCGAGGACACTGCCAGGCGGGTAGTTTGACTGGGGCGGTACATCTGTCAAAGAATAACGCAGGTGTCCTAAGGCCAGCTCAGCGAGGACAGAAACCTCGCGTGGAGCAAAAGGGCAAAAGCTGGCTTGATCCAGATGTTCAGTACGCATAGGGACTGCGAAAGCACGGCCTATCGATCCTTTAGTATAAAGAGTTTTTAGCAAGAGGTGCCAGAAAAGTTACCACAGGGATAACTGGCTTGTGGCAGCCAAGCGTTCATAGCGACGTTGCTTTTTGATCCTTCGATGTCGGCTCTTCCTATCATTGCGAAGCAAAATTCGCCAAGCGTTGGATTGTTCACCCATCAAAAGGGAACGTGAGCTGGGTTTAGACCGTCGTGAGACAGGTTAGTTTTACCCTACTGATGGCTTGTCGTTGCGATAGTAATACTGCTCAGTACGAGAGGAACCGCAGTTTCGGACATTTGGTTCATGCACTCGGCCGAGCGGCCGGTGGTGCGAAGCTACCATCCGCGGGATTATGCCTGAACGCCTCTAAGGCCGAAGCCAGCCTAGCCGAATCCGGCAAGGATATGCTCACTGTGGAGCCCCGAGAGTCGGGAGGCTCTAAACAATGTGACTTTACTAGTCGCGCTTCATCACGTGAGGCGCGACGTCGAAGCCCATTTGGATCGCGGAGATCGATGCTGTCCGTTTAACGCGTGCATCACGGCTCCGAAGGTCCGAATTTACCTCAGTTCGATGTCGGGGCTCGGAATAGTCTGTAGACGACTTCCGTTCCTGGCGGGGTGTTGTGCTCGGTAGAGCAGCGTCGTGCTGCGATCTGTTGAGACTCAGCCCTACGCCAGGTGATTCGTCCGAGGACGATGATCAATCAATATGTATGACGCTGTTATATGCGCACCGTAACGTGACGACGTTATGGTGTGTGTATAATAGTGTTGTACATATTGATGATATGTTTGTTGTATATTTATTTTACACAAGTGTCGTTTAATACACGAACTCGTGCGCTATTTAATACACGAACGTGCGACGTCGTCGGCGCCCTCTGCGACCGTCGCCGCCGTCGCACCGTCGTTATTAATACACGAACGTGCGACGTCGGCAACGACGAGTCCACCAGTCAGTTTGCCATCGGCGACCGTCGTCGACGACGCACCGTCGTTATTAATACACGAACGTGCGACGTCGACATCGTCGAGTCCACGTACAAATTACGAATATCTAATAATACGTTTTCTTTTTTTTTATATATATATATATATATTCGATTTACTTACATTACTTTTACTCTATTTATATTCTGATTGATAAATTTTTGTGCTTTCATCAATATCGAATTGACCGGGCCAATTTTATTTTATTTATTTTCATTTTTTTATTATTTTTTTACTTGTAACCTACAGGGTTTAATAAAGGCCTTTTCTATTTTTATTTATTTTTTAACATAGAACAGGTGCACGTTAGATATTTGTGTGTGTTTCAGAATGAACGAATCTAAAGTAACCTAACCTGTCCGTGTCGGGGTTTATTATTATAATGTTGACATTGGTTTTAATATAGAATTGGTGCAATTTAGTTTAGTGTTTATGCAACATGGTCGACGAAGCCCCGCTGCGCGGGGCTCCTATTTCTGAATGCAGGGTCTAAAGTAACCTAACACGAAGGGGACGACGGGAGCTGAGTTCGCTCGCTTTGCTCGCTCACTTCAGCTCCCGTCATCCCCTTCGAACCTAACCTGTCCGTGTCGGGGTGCCCTAAGCTCCCGAGCTCGCTGCGCTCGCTCTTGGCAATAAATAATTCATTGTTATGATGTTGACATTGGTTTTAATATAGAATTGGTGCAATTTAGTTTAGTGTTTATGCAACATGGTCGACGAAGCCCCGCTGCGCGGGGCTCCTATTTCTGAATGCAGGGTCTAAAGTAACCTAACACGAAGGGGACGACGGGAGCTGAGTTCGCTCGCTTTGCTCGCTCACTTCAGCTCCCGTCATCCCCTTCGAACCTAACCTGTCCGTGTCGGGGTGCCCTAAGCTCCCGAGCTCGCTGCGCTCGCTCTTGGCAATAAATAATTCATTGTTATGATGTTGACATTGGTTTTAATATAGAATTGGTGCAATTCAGTTTAGTGTTTATGCAAGATGGTCGACGAAGCCCCGCTGCGCGGGGCTCCTATTTCTGAATGCAGGGTCTAAAGTAACCTAACACGAAGGGGACGACGGGAGCTGAGTTCGCTCGCTTTGCTCGCTCACTTCAGCTCCCGTCATCCCCTTCGAACCTAAACTGTCCGTGTCGGGGTGCCCTAAGCTCCCGAGCTCGCTTCGCTCGCTCTTGGCAATAAATAATTCATTGTTATGATGTTGACATTGGTTTCAATATAGAATTGGTGCAATTTAGTTTAGTGTTTATGCAACCTTCTAAAACCGCCCTTGTGAAATTGTATGTTGGAATTGAAAAATTCTTTTTGTGTTAGATAGTCCATTTATCGAGGAAGTTTAAAGGCTATATAACATCACGCTACGACCAATAGGTGCGGAGCATAAATGAAAAATGTTGCAAAAACGGGAAAGAATATTACTTTTTTTGAGGGCTTCCGTTGCGTTCGCTGCGTAAACGGTTTCAGTTATGCAATCATGTATGTAGGCTAGGTGTAGGGTAGGTTAGGTTTGGTTAGGTTAGGTGTAGGGTAGGTTAGGTTAGGTTAGGTTAGGTTTAGCGTAAGTGTAGAGTAGGTGTAGAGTAGGGTAGGTACGTAGTAGCCAGTTGACGGGAGCGAAGCCGCGTGGGACAGCTAGTAAATAAATATAGATTGACATTCTGTTGGAATAGTAAAGATGATGGTTTAATATAATCGAAGCAGTTGTATTAACTCGTTGCCTACATCCAAAAATTTTTGGATGTTGGTTTGCAGATGCTTAAGAAAACTTAGTCGCTGCACTCATGATTTTGATATTCCGTTGGATTGAATAGTAAGTAAAGATAACGCTATTTAATATACGAACGTGCGCATCGACATTGCTCAAATAATTGCCTTCGTTTTGATATTCTGTTGGATTAAATATCAAAGAAAACGCTATTTAATACACGAACATTGATAGACGCACGGGCCCCACCGTCTACGGCCGCCGCGAGCGAACCTTCGATTTTAATACACGAACTCGTGCGCTATTTAATACACGAACTAACACATCGCCATTGCTTACAACATTGCCTCCGTTTTGATATTCTGTTGGAATAAATAGTAAAGATAACGCTATTTAATACACGAACATTGATAGACGCACGGGCTCCACCGTCTACGGCCGCCGCGAGCGATCCTTTGATTTTAATACACGAACGTGCGCATCGACATTGCTCAAATAATTGCCTTCGTTTTGATATATTTTGTTGGATTAAATAGCAAAGAAAACGATATTTAATACACGAATGATCACATCGACACTGACCGACGCACGGGCATCACCGTCTACGGCCGCGAGCGAACCTTTGATTTTAATACACGAACTCGGACGATATTTAATACACGAACGTGCGCATCGACATTGCTCAAATAATTGCCTCCGTTTTGACATTCTGTTGGATTAAATATCAAAGAAAACGCTATTTAATACACGAACATTGATAGACGCACGGGCTCCACCGTCTACGGCCGCCGCGAGCGATCATTTGATTTTAATACACGAACGTGCGCATCGACATTGCTCAAATAATTTCCTCCGTTTTGATATTCTGTTGGATTAAATAGCAAAGAAAACGCTTTTTAATACACGAACATTGATAGACGCACGGGCTCCACCGTCTACGGCCGCCGCGAGCGATCCTTTGATTTTAATACACGAACGTGCGCATCGACATTGCTCAAATAATTGCCTTCGTTTTGATATATTTTGTTGGATTAAATAGCAAAGAAAACGATATTTAATACACGAATGATCACATCGACACTGACCGACGCACGGGCATCACCGTCTACGGCCGCGAGCGAACCTTTGATTTTAATACACGAACTCGGACGATATTTAATACACGAACGTGCGCATCGACATTGCTCAAATAATTGCCTCCGTTTTGACATTCTGTTGGATTAAATATCAAAGAAAACGCTATTTAATACACGAACATTGATAGACGCACGGGCTCCACCGTCTACGGCCGCCGCGAGCGATCCTTTGATTTTAATACACGAACGTGCGCATCGACATTGCTCAAATAATTGCCTTCGTTTTGATATATTTTGTTGGATTAAATAGCAAAGAAAACGATATTTAATACACGAATGATCACATCGACACTGACCGACGCACGGGCATCACCGTCTACGGCCGCGAGCGAACCTTTGATTTTAATACACGAACTCGGACGATATTTAATACACGAACGTGCGCATCGACATTGCTCAAATAATTGCCTCCGTTTTGACATTCTGTTGGATTAAATATCGAAGAAAACGCTATTTAATAGAAGAACATTGATAGACGCACGGTCTCCACCGTCTACGGCCGCCGCGAGCGTTACTTTGATTTTAATACACGAACTCATGCGCTATTTAATACACGAACGTGCGCATCGACATTGCTCAAATAATTTCCTCCGTTTTGATATTCTGTTGGATTAAATAGCAAAGAAAACGCTTTTTAATACACGAACATTGATAGACGCACGGGCTCCACCGTCTACGGCCGCCGCGAGCGATCCTTTGATTTTAATACACGAACGTGCGCATCGACATTGCTCAAATAATTGCCTTCGTTTTGATATATTTTGTTGGATTAAATAGCAAAGAAAACGATATTTAATACACGAATGATCACATCGACACTGACCGACGCACGGGCATCACCGTCTACGGCCGCGAGCGAACCTTTGATTTTAATACACGAACTCGGACGATATTTAATACACGAACGTGCGCATCGACATTGCTCAAATAATTGCCTCCGTTTTGACATTCTGTTGGATTAAATATCAAAGAAAACGCTATTTAATACACGAACATTGATAGACGCACGGGCTCCACCGTCTACGGCCGCCGCGAGCGATCATTTGATTTTAATACACGAACGTGCGCATCGACATTGCTCAAATAATTTCCTCCGTTTTGATATTCTGTTGGATTAAATAGCAAAGAAAACGCTTTTTAATACACGAACATTGATAGACGCACGGGCTCCACCGTCTACGGCCGCCGCGAGCGATCCTTTGATTTTAATACACGAACGTGCGCATCGACATTGCTCAAATAATTGCCTTCGTTTTGATATATTTTGTTGGATTAAATAGCAAAGAAAACGATATTTAATACACGAATGATCACATCGACACTGACCGACGCACGGGCATCACCGTCTACGGCCGCGAGCGAACCTTTGATTTTAATACACGAACTCGGACGATATTTAATACACGAACGTGCGCATCGACATTGCTCAAATAATTGCCTCCGTTTTGACATTCTGTTGGATTAAATATCAAAGAAAACGCTATTTAATACACGAACATTGATAGACGCACGGGCTCCACCGTCTACGGCCGCCGCGAGCGATCCTTTGATTTTAATACACGAACGTGCGCATCGACATTGCTCAAATAATTGCCTTCGTTTTGATATTCTGTTGGATTAAATATCAAAGAAAACGCTATTTAATACACGAACATTGATAGACGCACGGGCCCCACCGTCTACGGCCGCCGCGAGCGAACCTTCGATTTTAATACACGAACTCGTGCGCTAAATAATACACGAACGTGCGCATCGACATTGCTCAAATAATTGCCGTCGTTTTTTATTTCTCAAATTATTTTGGGGGGGGAAGGGGGGGAGGGGGGGGGTGGGTCGAGGGTTGGGTCGTGTGTTCTGCAGGGCTTCGTGGCAATAATTGATCGATCACTTTTTTATTTATTTCTTTGAAAAGAGGGGGGAGGGGGAGAGGGAGGGGGGGGGAGGGGGTCGCGCTATGGGGGGTGCTTACTGTCCATCAAATATTGATAAGCTTGGGATTTTTTTTCGAGGGGGCAAAATAAAGTTGAGGGGGGGGGGGGGGTGGGGGGTCGCAGGGTCGGGGGGGAGGCGGGGGGGTACGGGAGGTATGTTCCTAGGGTACCATCATCCATCCATACCACTTGGCACTTTGACAAAAAATTTCGGTCCGGTCGACACCACACCGATGACATCGTTTTACCGTTTCACATACTTACCAAGCGACGCTACGTCTCGATACAATCGGGACGGCGGCGTGCGCCTGGCGGCGACTTTTGAGAATATTGATAGAAGAGTGGTGACTGACGCGAAACGACAACGCCGCGCGCTGTGAAAACAGACAGAGAATGTTTTGGATTTTATAGTGAAGTGGGGTGTTGTTTCGTGTTGTGATCCTATCCATCTATTGGTATGTGTTGTTGTTTTATTATTTATATGTCGCATCAAGGCTGGCCGATAGATGTAAACCATCGGGAAGTCAGGATGTATTTTCCTTAGGTTAAGACATCGTGTGTGGGCAGGTCGGTGGGTATAATCGTGCAAATGAAATCACAAAAGTTATTCGATACACTGGGTTTATTCAAATAGACACAAGTTACACTCTTGCTAACCAATATTACGGATCGACACTGATTCTACGACGTCTTAGCTCTACGACTGTCAGTACTCAACTGACCTATTCTGCACCACGCTAGTGCTTATAAAAGCGCGCCAATGCGCAGTTGCTCTTGATTGCCGCTAGGGGCGCGCTTGTGATTCGACTCCACGTCCGTACTATTGACCAAACCCGACACGGCCATCCTGCGAGACAGGCGTCCTCGTCTGTTCCTAATTGTCAGGTTTTAACAGTGTATCGAATCATGTGGAAATCCTCAATGGATGTCCTCAGCCCTTGGGGAAAGCTGAGGGGTCTGTCAGACTCCTACTGACTAAAACCACATGGTGTTCTCTAGGCCGTAATTCCTCTTGAGAGGCGAACGTGGAACACACACGTCGCCTTCTCGGGCCTCTCTCAGGTGACAGATCCCCAAATCTATCACCCGCAGGCATCATCTTCTTGTCCTTGCTCCATGCCACCTCATGGTCACCTCGTGTTACACCACACGTCGTCTCAGTCCACTCCATCCTGGCAATCTCCCATCATACAAAGGATGTTTTTCTGAAAAATACAAAATTTTCAAACAGTATTTGCTCGTCCAACTGACTCATACACTAGAGTGAGGAAACATTTTGAAACAATCAAAGATGATCATTCAAATCTCTCTGTTCACTATTGCCATGAAAGAGTAATTCTATTTCCAATTTAAAGAAAATAGCAACCTAATCGATTTGGTACCTAAAAGCACCCAATCTTCGTGATTACAAAGATTACTTCGTGAAAACAATACACCAGGTTTCTTATTCACGATCTTTAGCCATTACATAGCTCTACTATCTATCTCATAGCTCTCTTAGCTATCTCAATTGCTCTACTCGCACATCTCCACGATGTCGAGTCAACTCGGCTCTCTGAATTTAGAACTAGTTCACACAGATTTAGCACTTACTACTTCATCTACAATCTCAATTGGTACTTGAGCTTTGTGTGTTACCAACACGATCTACGAACAGTAATCAAAATTCAATTTTCGTAATTAGGACTTGACGAATCGAACGTCATCAACATTAACATGGTGACCTCACCACACGCGTGACTGCGAGTTTACTTTCTTTTAACTTCATGACTCAATAGGAAGTTTCTGTAAGGTTCCTAACACAAACATGAATTTTCACACCAGACAGTGTCACACAAACTTATAGGTGCCATACAGGCCTACCGTTGCCACACAGGCCAACAGTTGCCACACAGGCCAACACTTGCCACACAGGCCAACAGTTGCCACACAGGCCAACAGTTGCCGCTCAGACCAACAGCTGCCGCTCAGGCCAACAGTCGCCACTTAGGCTCGAAGTTGCCACACAACGCTCGGCTAATCCTGACCGAACTAGATTATTGGATTCGTGAAAATAGGGAAATTTGAGAACTCTACTCTTTAACCAAATCATTACCCTGGGCCATGTACCACTAGTCGCTCCAAGCAAACTTTAAAACTCTACTGCAGCAACAACTGCCAAGCTTATAGAAACCCTCGAGTAAAACCTCGCAACGCCATGGCTCTCTAGCCGACCAGCAATTATATTGCTCTCACAATGGTCTCTCGGTCTCTCTCTAGACCCCGACCTCCACCAGAATCCACTGGTACGGTCGAACGTAATACGTTCGATAGACTGAATTACTCGACACCTAAGCTTGCTCATCATCATCTAATCCTTTTGACATCAACATCGACTGGTACATGACCCGCTGGCATCTACCCTAACCTACAGTGTACTGGTAAGTTCTAAGCGTACCCATTGAAAAGCTTTCGGTGTATAACGATCACCATCCTGTCGTAATCACCTATCGCAGACTTAATACAGGTCTTATCTAGTTTTCGAACCAGAGATTCACACAATACTTCATCAGAAAAAGGTCCAACGATCAAAAAGTTCAACAACTAAACAAAGTTATTGTAAAAATTCTGTTACTCTTTACCATAATTCAAAGGCAATGCACACTCAACTCATGAAACTTCTTCGTTGACCCATCGCCACATGTTACTCATGAGGTGCGGTCCAAAGTTCTGAGTATGACAAGTGTACAAGCCATCAGATTTGGTCTCACTACCATTGTCATTAACTATGACGTCTAATTCTCAAAGAACTCGGTGATCGGGGATCCTTCTCACAAGATTCGCGCTTTTTACTCAAAGATCTTGGAACATACCGACTGTTCATATGAGGAGAACAATTAAGCCTGATAATATTTGCGTCTCAATAGCTCTTGGGAAGGAGCTTTACGAATTAACTCTGATCAATATCTTTAAAATCAAATATCAACAGTAACCATTTACTATCACACACTAACTCAGTTTTCGTGTAAGGAAAACGATCGCGAGATCTACTGCTAACATAATATTACTTTGAAAGTAAGCAATTGAATTCAGATCTGAAGACGGTAGTTGTGCTTGTGAATCGTTACGCAACATAAGATCTGTTCCGAATACACGCAAATGACCAGTACCGTCACTAACTCGATACACCTTCGCCCAACGATATACTAACTCACTTTGCCACTGAAAATGACTAGTTATTATGTCACTTTGGATAGATCATCTTCTTCATCATCTGCCTAGCCTTTGCCCAACTATATTGGGGTCGGCTTCCAGTCTTACTGGATTCAGCTAAGTGCCAGTGTTTTACATGGAGCGACTGCCTATCTGACCTCCACAACCCAGTAACTGGGTAACACGGTACCCCTTGGCAAGACTGGTGTCAGATCTCAAGCTTCTGACTACCCGTAACGACTGTCAAAGATCTTCAAATGACAGCCGGGACCAACGGCTTAACTTGCTTTCCGAGGCACGGAGGAAACTCGGTATGTTGAAATGGTCACCCATCCACGGACCGACCTCGTCAAGCGTTGCTTAACCTTGATGATCGACCCGTGCGGCTGTTGTTATTTAGCCACGAGCTCATCTTCTTATGGGATATTAAATCCTAAAGTTAGTACTGAACCAAATGATGAAACTACCGGCAATAGGAAACCCATTAACTACTTGCTTACAAGTGTGTCTTAATTACCTAGTGATAGTGCTAGATGTAACCACGACCAACTCAGTGGTCAAACATGAACACTCTTAAAGCTCGAACTAGCATCTCTTCACTAGAGAACATTCGACCTCACTATCGAAATAACATGGAAGCGACTCACCCGAGTATTCCATTCCAAACTTGCGCGTGTTCGTAACGTTCGGCTACCAACTGCGAACTGCTAGCCTGCCGTCGGTCTCAACCTCTAAGATGTTGACAGTTGACCTTCGCATTCAGTATTTGAACCGCTAGCCTGCAGCAGAGGCTCCACTTCGACGCAATATGGTATCTGAAACGTGAAAAACATTACGAGAGTATATGTTCACAGTTATCTTAATTATACACAGCTTTGATGGAAATTAACCAGTGCAGCGGTGTAGTAAACTAAACCGGCACAGCTAAATGGGCTATTGTGGACATGAACCACATATTACGGTGTCCCATGTGCCCGGGTAGGTAGATATATGGGCTTTATAGAATCCAATGAATGCCATAGCATTTTAAGTCGCAATTTCTAAGCCTGGCAGGGTTTACCACCTTTTAGACAGTCTGGCCCTCCGACGACCACAAAAGAAGAATACCATGCTTCTTCTTAGTTAATTCTCACTACATAAAACTATCACATTATCAAAACTAATCAAAATATTTCATTTGGTATTATCATAATTTCCAGAATGATGTGTTCGGTACGGCATTGCTACTATATGGCTCTAAAGTCCGAACAATAGTAGTCAGCTAAGGGCCATTACCAGTGACAGTAGAATAATAACACTTCAGCAACACTAAAACTTGATCAGTGATAACTAACATGAAACTACGACCCGTCACGGGCCGCCCCGACGATATACTGACCGTCATACCGTACACAAAACCAGAATTTTGAATAATGAACACTTTTGGCCATAGTCATAACAAAATGAAAACGACTCACCAGATTGGCATAAAGATCCGTGTGTATGGATCTTTCCACTCGTCCACACGCTCCTCCTTGACCTGTCCAGCTCCTTGGTTGTTGCTAGCTTCCTTGCTGCTCCGCTCCGGACTGGTTTTTCATTATTTTGTTTTCGAGGGTAGTCGCAACTGACAGCGCGATATTTTTTTTGCAAGAATGTAACCGTTATCACTAGCATTGTTTTTACGTGTGATCTCATTAGCACGATCGAATCCCAATTCTGATGTCGCATCAAGGCTGGCCGATAGATGTAAACCATCGGGAAGTCAGGATGTATTTTCCTTAGGTTAAGACATCGTGTGTGGGCAGGTCGGTGGGTATAATCGTGCAAATGAAATCACAAAAGTTATTCGATACACTGGGTTTATTCAAATAGACACAAGTTACACTCTTGCTAACCAATATTACGGATCGACACTGATTCTACGACGTCTTAGCTCTACGACTGTCAGTACTCAACTGACCTATTCTGCACCACGCTAGTGCTTATAAAAGCGCGCCAATGCGCAGTTGCTCTTGATTGCCGCTAGGGGCGCGCTTGTGATTCGACTCCACGTCCGTACTATTGACCAAACCCGACATATATATTTTATAATAAAAAAATGTTGAGTACGGGCTTGTAGCTTGTGTTGTGTGATCGTTATGTAATAATTTTATTGTGTAACGAGAATGAGCGCTCGCTGCAAGCAAGCACGAAAAACGTGTTGTTTTTTTTTTTATTATGGAAATGTGTGAATAACGAAACAACGAACGAACTGTGGACTTCGTGTCTGTTGAACTGTGTGGACCGACGGATCGCATTATGTGCGTGTTCGTATGCAAACGGTCGTTGTATGAAATAATGTGAAACGACGTGACGGTACGGCGCTCGGACGCGCACAGTGTCCGTCACGTCTAATGAGTTTATGCTCTTTTATTGTAATAATGTGAGGCGCTCTATAGATTCCGGGCGGAATCGTATATGATGTCGCGAATGTGTTAACAAACTTTACACACGTGAACTCGTCTCGTTACGAACGTTCCCTATGGGGGCTTCTGGTCTGTGTGCATAACACGTTATGACGCACAGCCGAACGCCCTTATGCACGCGCAGCGCGTCTGACGGGTTGAGATATACGCGTTCAGACGTTCGCGCGTGCGACCCAAAAATCTATAATACACACACAGAGCTCGCCCGTCTGCGTTACGCGTATCTACGATCGTGAACGCTCGGGAATGAGGATCTTCGTTGTGCTGTGCGCTTAATCGCGCGCTTGTGCATCGATGTCTCTCTTATAACGAAGCTCCCTGGTTGATCCTGCCAGTAGTTATATGCTTGTCTCAAAGATTAAGCCATGCATGTCTCAGTGCAAGCCGTATTAAGGCGATACCGCGAATGGCTCAATATATCAGTTTTGGTTCCTTAGATCTTACTCAGTTACTTGGATAACTGTGGTAATTCTAGAGCTAATACATGCAATCAGAACTCTGACCAGTGATGGGATGAGTGCTTTTATTAGATCAAAACCAATCGACGGAGGGCCTCGCGTCCGAAGTCGTTACTTTTGATGAATCTGGATAACTTTTGCCGATCGCACGGTCCAGTACCGGCGACGCATCTTTCAAATGTCTGCCTTATCAACTTTCGATGGTAGTTTCTGCGACTACCATGGTTGTCACGGGTAACGGGGAATCAGGGTTCGATTCCGGAGAGGGAGCCTGAGAAACGGCTACCACATCCAAGGAAGGCAGCAGGCGCGCAAATTACCCACTCCCGGCACGGGGAGGTAGTGACGAAAAATAACGATACGGGACTCTTACGAGGCCTCGTAATCGGAATGAGTACACTTTAAATATTTTAACGAGGAACAATTGGAGGGCAAGTCTGGTGCCAGCAGCCGCGGTAATTCCAGCTCCAATAGCGTATACTAAAATTGTTGCGGTTAAAAAGCTCGTAGTTGCATTTGTGCGCCGCGCTGTCGGTGCACCGCATCCGCGGTGATACTGACACGTCTGCGGAGCATATCGTCGGTGAGCCGTCGGTCAAACGTCGGTTCAATATCAAAATCCTATCGCGGTGCTCTTCAATGAGTGTCGAGGTGGGCCGACAATTTTACTTTGAACAAATTAGAGTGCTCAAAGCGGGCTCAAAATGCTGCTTGAATATTTCGTGCATGGAATAATAGAATATGATCTCGGTTCTATTTTGTTGGTTTTCAGAACTCCGAGGTAATGATTAATAGGGATAACTGGGGGCATTCGTATTGCGACGTTAGAGGTGAAATTCTTGGATCGTCGCAAGACGAACATCAGCGAAAGCATTTGCCAAAGGTGTTTTCATCAATCAAGAACGAAAGTTAGAGGTTCGAAGGCGATTAGATACCGCCCTAGTTCTAACCGTAAATATGTCATCTAGCGATCCGCCGACGTTACTACAATGGCTCGGCGGGCAGCTTCCGGGAAACCAAAGATTTTGGACTCCGGGGGGAGTATGGTTGCAAAGCTGAAACTTAAAGGAATTGACGGAAGGGCACCACCAGGAGTGGAGCCTGCGGCTTAATTTGACTCAACACGGGAAATCTCACCAGGCCCGGACACCGGAAGGATTGACAGATTAACAGCTCTTTCTTGATTCGGTGGGTGGTGGTGCATGGCCGTTCTTAGTTGGTGGAGCGATTTGTCTGGTTAATTCCGGTAACGAACGAGACTCTAGCCTGCTAAATAGGCGTCGTCATTTAGGTGTGCGTGGCTTCGGTCACGCAACTCACTGGCGACGTATTAAAATTCTTCTTAGAGGGACCGGCGGCTTCGAGCCGCACGAGATTGAGCAATAACAGGTCTGTGATGCCCTTAGATGTCCTGGGCCGCACGCGCGCTACACTGAAGGAATCAGCATGTTCTCCCTGGCCTAGAGGCCCGGGCAACCCGCTGAAACTCCTTCGTGCTGGGGATTGGGGTTTGCAATTATCCCCCATAAACGAGGAATTCCTAGTAAGCGCGAGTCATAAGCTCGCGTTGATTACGTCCCTGCCCTTTGTACACACCGCCCGTCGCTACTACCGATTGAATGATTTAGTGAGGTCTTCGGACCGACACGCGGTGGCTTCACGGCCGTCGGCGTTGTTGGGAAGTTGACCAAACTTGATCATTTAGAGGAAGTAAAAGTCGTAACAAGGTTTCCGTAGGGGA
>OX411761.1:28245378-28272878 GCA_948252205.1 Orthosia incerta
AGGGGATTATGGACGCGGTGAGATGCAAAACAAGCAAGCTCAACAAAGATGAGATTGCAGCGATAGGGGCGCACACCGAGCGACTGAGTGCTGTGGTTGCGCATCTCACCTTGCGCCTGATGGCGGCTGAGAACCGCGCTGTCCGTGCCGAGCTGGCACAGGGACAGCATCGGGAAAGCGAGGAAGCTCGGATTGTGGGGCATGCCCCCACGCGAAGCTACGCGCACGCCCTGCGTTTAGGTAGGGACCAAGAACCGGTCCCCATACCTCGACCACTGGGTCCCTCAGTGGTCATCTACCCGGCTGAGGACCAAAAGACGGAGATGAAGACGGCGGACGACACGCGGCGTGTTCTTCTGGGGGCAGTCCGGCCCGGGCAGTTGGGCCTGCAGATCGCCGGCGTGAGGAAGGTGGGGAATGCTGGGGTCGTCGTACAGACGACATCCGCTGCAGCGGCGGATGCCCTGCGGAAGGCTGTACCCGCATCACTGCGCACCGTGGAGCCGACGGAGCGACGGCCACTGCTGGCGCTCACGGGCATAGGGAAGGACGCGACACTGGAGGAGGTTCTGGCCGAAATTAAGGACCAGAACCTACAGGACGATGAAAACTGGACGAGCGAGAGGCTGGGGCAGGAACTTCGCCTCCTCTACAAGAGGAGCCGGCACGCTGGCCGGACCCGGTGGGTGTGCCAAGTCACCCAGGAGCTGCGGCGTAGGCTGGTGGAGAGGGGACGCCTGTACATTGGTTGGGACGTCGTGGAGGTGACGGATCACGTCTCCGTCACCTGCTGCAACCGGTGTCAGTTATATGGGCACCCGGAAAAATACTGCCGGGCAAAGGTCATGACTTGTGGGAACTGCGGGGAGGATGGGCACAAGAGCGCCGAATGTCAGGCCACGACCACAGCGTGCGCGACCTGCAAAAAGTTCGGGCGGAAGGGTGCGCAAACGCACCGCACGGCATCACGCGACTGCCCTGCCCGGGTAAACGCGGAGCAGCGGTCCGTGAGCTCCACCAACTATCATGGATAGTCTACGGGTGGGGCAACTCAATCTGCAGGGGTCGGCGACGGCGACGGCGGAGCTTCCAGCCATCGCTACAGAAAGGAAGCTGGACGTGGTTCTCGTGCAGGAGCCGTATGTGGCGGTGGGACATTCAGTGGCGGCGCTGGGGCAGCTTGTGCTGCCCGAGGGCCCTGGCCCCAAGGTGGGCATCTACCTGCCGCGTCTCGACGTCGTCTGCACCGTACTGCGGCACCTGACCAATAGTCACTGCATTGTGGGACACATAGCCTGGGGGAGTTCGTCGGTGACGGTCGTCAGCGCATACTTCCAGTACTCTGAGGACATATCACCTCATTTGGAGCATCTCACCAGAGTGCTGGAGGGCGCGGGCGGTCGTCGCATACTTGTGGGAGCGGACGTGAACGCTCACTCGCCCCTGTGGCATTCCGAGCCACGCCACTACACCGGACGCGGCCGTGAAGTGGCCCGCCGGAAGGAGGAAATGGAGGACTTTCTGTTGGCGCACGGCCTGGTCGTTCACAACGTGGAAGGCCAGCCGCCAACATTTTCAACGGCGAACGGAGAGTCCTCCATCGACGTCACCTTCTCGACGCGTGGAGTGGGTATTGCTGAGTGGCGTGTCAACGTGGAAGCAAGCTGCAGCGATCACCGGCTCATCACCTACAGACTGGGCGGCAAGCGAGAGCGAACACCGGCCGCGCCTGCTGCTGCGGAGCCGTCGGTTTTACCGATGAGGTTCCGGGAGCGCGGCGTGGACTGGGACCAATTCCAGGTAAGGATCCAAGAGCGTGTGGGCGGGATCGATTGGGCGAAGCCTGCCTCTGAGGTAAGCGAGGCGTTCACGCGGATAATCGCGTGGACGGCAAGTGAATGTCTGGGCACATGTGGGGATAGAAAGAAAGACAAAGGATATGAGTGGTGGTCTCCCTCGTTGGAGGCCTTGCGTAAAAGGCATAATAAGGCGAGGAAAGCATGGCAGGATGTAAGGAAGCGGGGTGGTGAACTTGAGCTGAATGCGAGACACGAATTTCATGGATGCCGCAGTAGATATAGGGTTTCGATGGAGAAGGCGCAGCTCGACTTCTTCCGCAAGCAGGCTGAGTCAGGGAACCAGGACCCCTGGGGTATTGCGTACAGAGTTGCCAGCGGTCGTTTCAGACCGCCACCCAACGTGGTGAACGGCACTAGGCTTGCGGAAGGATACGCCGCGGATGCAGGCGCCGCCATGCGTGGGCTCGTGGGGGCACTCTGTCCCGATGACGACCCGTCGCGGGATACCGCGTACCACCGGCAGGTGCGACTGGCGGCGGCCTGCATTCCGTCGGGTCGGGATGCGCCTCCTCCTTCGCGGCAGGACCTCGAGAAAATAGTTAAGGATCTCCCTAACACGGCCCCGGGTATCGATGGGATTACGGCGGGCATAGTCAGGCGTGTGTGGCTGGCGGCGGGTGCCGAGCTGACACACATGTTTGGCATGTGCGTCTCGGAGGGCGTTTTCCCCGATGCGTGGAAGGACGGTCGGTTGATCGTGCTGCCAAAAGGCAACGATAAACCGCTAACCGATCCCAAAGCGTATCGGCCCATCACGCTACTCCCTGTCCTGGGCAAAATCTTGGAGCGCATTTTATTGCTTTCTGCACCAGTGATTACGCGTGGAGTGTCTTCATGCCAGCACGGGTTTTCTCGGGGTAGGTCGACGCTGACGGCCCTGAATTCAATAGTTGACACCGTCAAAGATAGCCGGTCCAAGTATGTCCAGGCCATCTTCCTGGACATATCTGGGGCGTTTGATAATGCGTGGTGGCCCATGATCCTGCTCAAGGCGAAGAGGGGGGGGTGCCCGCCAAACATCTATCGGATGCTGGCGTCGTACTTCCGCAACCGCCGAGTCGGTCTCTTCGCAGGGAGCAGGGTCGTGTGGAAGGCCTCGACCATGGGGTGCCCGCAGGGTTCTGTACTGGGACCACCATTATGGAACCTTCTCCTGGACGACTTGCTCCGTTTGCCATACCCAGACGGCGTAAAAGTGGTCGCGTACGCCGATGATGTAACGGTTCTCATCGAGTCAGCCTCTCGATCCGGCATAGAGGCCTCGGCCTCGTGCGCCATGGCCTTAATTAGCGAGTGGGGGGCCCGCAACAGGCTTGGCTTCTCCCCCTCAAAGTCGTATTCTATGACTCTGAGGGGCGGGCTGTCCAAGCGCCCACCCACGGTGCGGCTCGATGGGACCTCAGTCAAGAGCGTACGATCCACAAAGGTTCTGGGTGTGGTGATCGACGCCAATATGTCGTTCGGGGAACACGCTCAGTCCATCGGCGAGCGTGCTGCAGCGGGGCTGGGCAAGATGTCGCGCGTCTCTACCTCATCCTGGGGCGTTCGGTACAGGGCCCTTAAGGCACTGTACAAGGGCATTTATGTGCCAATTATCACCTACGCGGCAGGATGTTGGTGGGGGCGCGTGAACACGTACATGGTCAGGTCGGTACTACAGAGAACACAGAGGCCCGCACTCGTCCTTCTGACGAAGGCCTATCGGTCCGTCAGCACGGCGGCACTACCCGTCTTGGCGGGGGTGTTGCCGGCCGACCTCGAGGTGGCTCGTGCGGGCATGATCGACGACATCCGCCACCTTCCTCGGGATGCGTTCAGGACAGGGAGAAGGGTCATCGCGGACGAGGCTGTAGCCAAATGGCAGCAGAGATGGGAAACGGAGAACAGGGGTAGGGAACTATATCGTTACTTCCCGGACGTGGCGGCAAGACTCAAGGCGACTTGGGTCGAGCCGGACTATCAGGTCTCGCAGATCCTGACCGGGCATGGATGCTTCCGAAAGAGATTGTATGAGATGAAGCTATGCGAGGTTAGCGTGTGCTACTGCGGAGAGGAGGATGAATGTCTGGACCACGTATTGTGGAGATGCCCCATATATGACGATCAGCGACGAGAGATGATGGATGGGATCACTCGCATGGAGGAGGGTCCAGTGTACTACGGCGATCTCGTGGCCTCGGAGGCTAACTTCCGGCGGCTCAGGGACTTTGCTCGTGGCTGGCATGCTATAAGGAAAAGTCTGGAGGACGAGAGGAGTGAAGAAGAAGAAGCTCTGGATTAGGTTAAGGAAAAAAAAAAAAAAAAAAAAAAAAAAAAAAAAAAAAAAAAAAAAAAAAAAAAAGATGGATATCAAACGGTATAGAATGGGAAAAAAAAAAAAAAAAAAAAAAAAAAAAATATGGAAATAAAATGGAAGGTATACAAAAGAACAAGTATGCAAAAAAGTAAGAGAGAGGAAGAAAAAAAAAAAAAAAAAAAAAAAAAAAAAAAAAAAAAAAAAAAAAAAAAGAAGGAAAACTTGTTTGTATGTTATTTTTGTTACCTGCATTATGATTATTAAGTCTATGTATATATTTATTTTTCCCAAAACAGGTACACGACGGCAGCGAAGGCGTACTGTTTCGTCCATACCCAAGAGCGGGGTACGACGCTAGCGGCCGCCCCAGAAAGGGGAGAAAGGCGCAAAGGGGACAGGACGAGATTTGTAAAGGAGTCAAGAAGCGACTGCGGTGATAGCACGTCTATATTGGCGGGCTATGTCCGCAGCCGTCTCCTTGAGTTTCGGCCCATATGACAAGATGTCGGTGGGGCCATGGGTGGTTGGTGGGTGTCCCTATCTACTTACGTACGTACGTAAGGCTGGGGGTCTGCGAGAGGAGCGTCTGAGAGCGGAGTTCCACTCGGTGAGAGCGAGATACAGAGAGGCAATGGAGAAGGCGGAGCTTGAGCACTTCAGGAGGATTGCTGACTCTGGCAACAGTGACCCGTGGGGGTTGGCATATCGGGCTGCCAGTGGCAGGCTGAGGCCTCCCTCCCGGGTTATTAATGGTACAAAGCTGGCGGAGGGCTTTGCGACCTGTGTGGGTGATGCGGCGACGGGTCTATTGCAGGCGCTTTGCCCGGATGACGATCCGTCTTTGGATACGCCTTACCACAGGCAGATTCGCGTCGCCGCTTCGCTCACCCCGTCAGGCCAAGCTGCGCCTCCTCTGTCGCGTGACAGTCTGGGGGGTATAATCAGGAGTTTGCCCAATACGGCCCCGGGATTGGACGGTATTAGTGCGCGCATTGTTAGGAATGTCTGGGAAGCCGTCCCCGCGGAAGTCACCGCGGTGTATGGCAAGTGTGTTTGTGAGGGGGTGTTTCCGGACGTGTGGAAGGCGGGTAGGCTTCTTGTCTTGCCGAAGGGCAATGGTAAGCCACTCACGGACCCCAAGGCCTACAGGCCGATTACGCTTCTACCTGTGCTTGGTAAGATTTTAGAGCGCGTAATACTCAAGTGCGCTCCGACGATCGGCAACCAGATCTCTGCCGCCCAGCACGGATTTTCTCCGGGCAAGTCAACCGTCACGGCGCTCAACGACATCATGCGCACCGTGAGGGAGGGCTCGGGCAAGTATTTGCAGGCCATATTTTTGGACATCTCAGGCGCCTTCGACAACGCCTGGTGGCCGATGATCTTGACGAAAGTCAAGCGGGGGGGGTGCCCGCCCAACATCTTTACGATGCTGTCGGACTACTTCGCCCGCCGACGTGTTGGTCTTTTCATCGGTGACCGGGTTGTGTGGAAGGTGTCCACCATGGGTTGCCCGCAGGGCTCCGTCCTCGGTCCACCTCTATGGAACCTGTTACTGGACGACTTGCTTCGACTGCCACTCCCAAGCGGCGTCCGAATGGTCGCCTACGCGGACGATGTGACGGTTTTGATCGAGTCCAAGTCTCGAGCAGAAATCGAGACGGCAGCCAAGGTGTCGCTAGACATGGTCGCGGCGTGGGGAGCCAGGAACCGGCTGGGATTCTCCCCTGCAAAGTCAGCCATGATGACGATGAGGGGAAAACTCCAGCGGGCCCCCACTGTAAAGCTTGCCGGGGACTCGGTCAGAAGTGTCACCTCGACGATGGTGCTGGGTGTGGTGCTCGACACGAGTCTATCCTTTGCGCAGCATGCACTATCGATAGGGGAGCGCGCGGCCAAATGCTTTGGGAAGATGTCACGAGTGTCGGCATCGTCCTGGGGCATTCGATATCCCGGACTTCGCCTCCTCTATAGAGGCACTTTCGTCGCCACGGTAACGTATGCTGCTGCTTGTTGGTACAAACGAGCGACACTCCACGTTGTTCGCAGCGCGCTGCTCCGGTGCCAGAGACCAAGCCTGATTCTGCTGACGAAGGCGTACAGGTCTACCAGTACGGCTGCGCTGGCAGTCTTAGGTGGTGTTCTCCCGGCTGATCTGGAGGTAATCCGTGCTGGGAGGTTTGATGAGCAGCGCCAGGCCGCGGCCGAAGCACAGGTCGAACTAGGGGAGCGCAGGCGGGAGCTGGCCCGACGAAAGCAAGTGATCTGGAATGAGACGATGGATACGTGGCAAGAAAGATGGATGAATGAGGGGAAAGGACGGGAACTGTACCGTTTCTTCCCGGACGTGGCTACTCGTCTCAGGTGCACCTGGGTCGTGCCTGATTATCAGGTCTCCCAGATTCTCACGGGACATGGGTGTTTCAGGAAAAGGTTGCATGATATGAAGTTATGTGAGGATAGCGTGTGCTACTGTGGTATGGAAGAGGAAGACCTGCACCATGCGTTGTGGGTCTGCCCCCTGTATGAAGAAGCTAGGTGTAAGATGATGGATGGGATCAGCTGCATGGAGGTCGGCGCGGTCTACTACCAGGATCTCGTTAGCTCACCGGCGAACTTTGCGAGGCTACTGGAGTTCGCGCACGATTGGCACGCCACCCGGAGCGCATTGGAGCGACAGGAGAAGCAAGGAGCTGTAAAAAATTTAGGGACGCACGAGGGGTACGACGGCGAAGACGACGACGAAGTCTCATCTACATTTGTAGTGTGAAAGTTCACCAGCCCAATTTTGGGAGAAGGTTGAAGGGACACACGTGGCTAATTTGTAAGGGATCAAGAAGCGCCTGCGGACCGTTAAAATAAGATTGCCAAGGGTGCTATGTCCGCAGCCGCCCCACGATTCGGCCCGTATAACAAAGTTGGTCGGGCCATGGGAAGGTGGAGGGAGTGTCCCTATCTACTACCTTCGCTATCAACAGTCGTAGAGAGCGGACGTGCGGAGGATTGTTTTCTTATCTTTTTTGTGATTGGTTGTGAGGAAAAATCGGTCCCTCTCGTTTCTTCCTTGGCAAGTTGCCATAAGACGCCGCGGCCATCTTGCCAGAAGAGTGAGTGCGCGCGAGTTGTGGGCGTCGCCTGCCTGGGTGACGTCTGCCTGACGGCTGTCAGCTAAGTGTTGGCATCTGTCACTGTCAAGTGAATTCGCGAAAGAGACGCTGTGACTTTTTACTTTTGTGACGTGCTTTTTCTGACATTAACGTGTGGTTGTGACAGTGACACTTGGTGTAGTTATTTTGGTTGTGATAGAGACACGTAAGTAGTGGCAGTGACGTTTGACGTTTGACACTGACAGCTAAGTCGTTTGACTTGTGTCGCTGTCAGTGTCAGGTGACGCCTGTGAGTGACACCAAAAGTTTCGTTCGGGAAGTCAGCGAAAGGGACGCTTAGACGACCAACAACGTTTAGTTTATTTTCTTTTTGCATTATTTTTTTTATTTTTATGTTTTTTTTTTTTTGGTTCGTTTTAATTTTAATCTGTGTTCGCGACAGAGACGCTTGTGACAGTGACACTTGACGTGTGGTTGGTGGTCTGGACCATTTGGGTCCCGTATTTATTTATTTTGTTTTTTTTTAAAGTTTAATACACGAACTTTCGGGATAGACTATAATTTATAAAGTTACGTGATGGACGAGGACGATGGCGAGCGCCACCAGCAGGAGCTGGTGGAGGCTTCCATTAGAGAAAAGCAGCGGGAGCTGCAAGCGCTGGAAGAGATTCGAATGGAGAGTTTGGGGAGACCGGCGCCACCACGCACACCTCCCCAAATGTTCTCGACGCCGACTTCAGCGATGTTTATGGTGTCGCCGCCCTCTCGTAAGGGCAGCGCAGAGAAGGGCTCGAGTCTGCCTCAGGCAGGTGAGAAGAGACTTCTCACGTCTCCCGAGGAGGTGCAGGAGGCAGTGCGGCGCAGGATCACCAGGAGAAGGGAAGCGCCAGTTGCTGCGCCCGTAGCGGCAATGGACGATGAACCAGCGGTGACTACGGTCGATGTTCACGGCGTAGATGTCGACTCCCTGGCGACGGCCCCGGTTACGCAGCTTGCTGGCCTGGCTACGTGCAGCACCAAGGGCATAATGGAGGCAGTGAAGTGCAAGACCAGCAAACTGAATAAGGATGAGATTGCGGCGATCGGTGCGCACACTGAGCGGTTGAGCGCTGTGGTCACGCACCTCATGTTGCGCCTGATGGCAGCTGAAAATCGCGCAGCCCGTGCTGAACTGGCACAGAGTCATCAACAGCAGGAAGGCGAAGAGGCTCGGAGAGATGGGCCTCCCCCAAGGCGGAGTTTCGCGCACGCTCTGCGCTTGGGTAGGGACCAGGAACCGGTCCCTATACCACGACCACTAGGACCCTCAGTGGTCATCTACCCGGCTGAGGACCAGAAGGCCGAAATGAAGACGGCCGACGACACGCGGCGAGTTCTACTGGGGGCAGTCCGGCCCGGCCAGCTGGGGCTGCAAATCGCCGGCGTTAGGAAGGTGGGGAACGCGGGGGTCGTCGTACAGACGACATCCGCGGCCGCGGCAGACGCCCTGAGAAAGGCGGTCCCCATCACACTCCGCACCGTGGCGCCGACGGAGCGACAGCCACTGCTGGCGCTCACCGGCATAGGAAAGGACGCGACGCTGGAGGAGGTTCTGGCCGAAATAAAGGACCAGAACCTACAGGACGAGGAGGAATGGACGAGCGAGAGGCTGGGGCGTGAACTCCGTCTCCTTTATAAGAGGAGCCGGCACGGTGGCCGGACCCGGTGGGTGTGCCAGGTCATCCAGGAGCTGCGGCGGCGACTCGTGGACAGGGGGCGCCTATACATAGGCTGGGACGTAGTGGAGGTGACGGATCACGTTTCCGTAACCTGCTGCAATCGGTGCCAACTTTACGGGCACCCGGAGAAGTACTGCAGGGCCAAAGTCATGACGTGTGGAAACTGCGGCGAGGACGGCCACAAGAGTGCCGAGTGTCAGGCCGCGTCTCCAACATGCGCGACCTGCAAGAAGTTCGGGCGGAAGGGTGCGCAAACGCACCGTACGGCATCGCGCGACTGCCCTGCCCGGGCGAATGCTGAGCAGCGGTCAGTGAGCAACATAAACTACCATGGATAGTCTCCGGGTAGGGCAGCTAAACCTGCAGGGTTCAGCGGTGGCGACGGCGGAGCTTCCCGCTATAGCTGCGGAGAGGAGGCTGGACATAGTCCTAGTGCAGGAACCGTATTCGACGTTGGAGTCATCGGTGGCGACACTGGGGCAGCTGGTGCTGCCGGAGGGTCCCTGCCCCAAGGTGGGCATCTATGTGCCGCGCCTGGACGTCGTGTGCACCGTGTTGCGGCACGTCACCAACGCGCACTGCATCGTGGGCAACATGGTTTGGGGCAACTCGTCGGTGACGGTCGTCAGCGCATACTTCCAGTACTCTGAGGACATATCACCTCATCTGGAGCACCTCACCAGAGTGCTGGAGTGCGCGGGCGGCCGCCACGTGTTGGTGGGAGCGGACGTAAACGCCCACTCGCCCCTGTGGCATTCCGAGCCACGACACTACATCGGACGCGGCCGTGAAGTGGCCCGCCGGAGGGAGGAAATGGAGGACTTCCTGTTGGCGCGCGGTCTGGTAGTCCACAACGTGGAAGGCCAGCCGCCAACATTCGCAACAGCGAACGGGGAGTCCTCCATCGACGTCACCTTCTCGACGCGTGGGGTGGGGGTTGGCGAGTGGCGAGTCATCGAGGACGCGAGCTGTAGTGACCATCGGCTCATCACATTCAGGCTGGGCGGTAATCGTGAGCGAGTGCCGGCCCTGCCTGCTACTGCTGCTGCGGAGCCGTCGGTTGTACCGATGAGGTTCCGGGAGCGCGGCGTGGACTGGGACCGATTCAAGGTAAGGATCCAAGAGCGTGTGGGCGGGATCGACTGGGCGAAGCCTGCCTCAGAGGTATGCGAGGAGTTCACGCGGGTAATCGCGTGGACGGCAAGTGAATGTCTGGGCACATGTGGGGACAGAAAGAAAGATAAAGGGTATGAATGGTGGTCTCCCTCGTTGGAGGCCTTGCGTAAAAGGCACAATAAGGCGAGGAAAGCATGGCAGGATGTAAGGAAGCGGGGTGGTGAACTAGAACTGAGTGCGAGACATGAATTTCATGAATGCCGCAGTAGATATAGGACTTCGATGGAGAAGGCGCAGCTCGACTTCTTCCGCAAGCAAGCGGATTCAGGGAACCAGGACCCCTGGGGTATGGCCTATAGAGTTGCCAGCGGTCGATTCAGACCGCCACCCAACGTGGTGAACGGCATGAGGCTTGCGGAAGGATACGCCGCGGATGCAGGCGCCGCCATGCGTGGGCTTGTGGGTGCGCTCTGTCCCGATGACGACCCGTCGCGGGACACCGCGTACCACCGGCAGGTGCGACTGGCGGCTGCTTGCATTCCGTCGGGTCGGGATGCGCCTCCTCCTTCGCGGCAGGATCTCGAGAAGATAGTCAAGGAGCTCCCTAACACGGCCCCGGGTATCGATGGGATTACGGTGGGCATAGTCAGGCGTGTGTGGCTGGCGGCGGGTGCCGAGCTGACACACATGTTTGGCATGTGCGTCTCGGAGGGCGTTTTCCCCGATACGTGGAAGGACGGTCGGTTGATCGTGCTGCCGAAAGGCAACGATAAACCGTTAACCGATCCCAAAGCGTATCGGCCCATCACGCTGCTCCCTGTCCTGGGCAAAATCTTAGAGAGAATCTTACTCCTTTCTGCACCGGAAATTACGCGCGGGGTGTCTTCATGCCAGCACGGGTTCTCTCGCGGTAGGTCAACGTTGACGGCCCTTAACGAAATAGTGGATACCGTCAAAGATAGCCGGTCCAAGTATGTTCAGGCCATCTTCCTGGACATATCTGGGGCATTTGACAATGCGTGGTGGCCCATGATCCTGCTCAAGGCGAAGAGGGGGGGGTGCCCGCCAAACATCTATCGGATGCTGGCGTCGTACTTCTGCAACCGCCGAGTCGGCCTCTTCGCAGGGAGCAGGGTTGTGTGGAAGGCCTCGACCATGGGGTGCCCGCAGGGCTCTGTATTGGGACCACCACTATGGAACCTTCTCCTGGACGACTTGCTGCGTTTGCCATACCCAGACGGAGTAAAAGTGGTCGCGTACGCCGACGATGTAACGGTTCTCATCGAGTCAGCCTCTCGATCCGGCATAGAGGCCTCGGCCTCGTGCGCCATGGCTTTAATTAGCGAGTGGGGGGCCCGTAACAGGCTCGGCTTCTCCCCCTCAAAGTCGTATTCTATGACTCTGAGGGGTGGGCTGTCCAAGCGCCCTCCCACGGTGCGGCTCGATGGGACCTCAGTCAAGAGCGTACGTTCCACAAAGGTCCTGGGTGTGGTGATCGACGCTAATATGTCGTTCGGAGAACACGCTCAGTCCATCGGCGAGCGTGCTGCAGCGGGGCTGGGCAAGATGTCGCGCGTTTCTGCCTCATCCTGGGGCGTCCGGTACAGGGCCCTTAAGGTCCTGTACAAGGGCATCTATGTGCCGATTGTCACCTACGCGGCAGGATGTTGGTGGGGGCGCGTGAACACGTACATGGTGAGGTCAGTGTTGCAGAGGACACAGAGGCCCGCACTCGTCCTTCTGACGAAGGCCTATCGGTCCGTCAGCACGGCGGCACTACCTGTCTTGGCGGGGGTGTTGCCGGCCGACCTCGAGGTGGCTCGCGCTGGCATGATCGACGACATCCGCCATCTACCTCGGGATGCGTTCAGGACAGGGAGAAGGGTCATCGCAGACGAGGCTGTAGCCAAGTGGCAGCAGAGATGGGAAGAGGAGAACAGGGGTAGGGAACTCTATCGGTACTTCCCGGACGTGGCGGCAAGACTCAAGGCGACTTGGGTTGAGCCGGACTACCAAGTCTCGCAGATCCTGACCGGGCATGGATGCTTCCGAAAGAGACTGTACGAGATGAAGTTATGCGAGGTTAGCGTGTGCTACTGCGGAGAGGAAGACGAGTGTTTGGACCACATATTGTGGAGATGCCCCATGTACGATGATCAGCGACGAGAGATGATGGATGGGATCACTCGCACTGAGGAAGGGCCAGTCCACTACGGTGATCTTGTAGCCTCGGAGGCCAACTTCCGGCGGCTCAGGGACTTCGCCCATAGCTGGCACGCAATAAGGAGCAGTCTGGAGGTCGAGAGGAGCGTAGAAGAAGATTAGGTTAAGATAAAAAAAAAAAAAGAAGAAAAAAAAAAAAAAAAGGAAAGCATTTTGGAACCAGAAGGAAAAAAAAAAAAAAAAAAAGAAAGAACCGAACGGTATTAAATGGGAAAAAAAAAAAAAAAAAAAAAAAAAAAATGGAAAAAAAAAAGGAAAAATAATACAAATAATAATAAGCTAATAAGAAAAAAAAAATAAAAAAAAAAAAAATGTAAATAACTTGTTACGGTGTTGCTTCATTGGTATGTAGTTTATTGTGATTATTATGTGTATGTATATATTTCTTTTTTTCCCACGGCATCCCTCACTTGCTGAGGGCTAGGTACACGACGGCAGCGAAGGCGTACCGTGTCGTCCGTACCCATGAGCGGGGTACGCGCTAGTGGCCGCCCCAGAATGGGGAGAAAGGCACAAAAGGGACAGGACGAGATTTGTAAAGGAGTCAAGAAGCGACTGCGGTGATAGCGCGTCTATATGGCGGGCTATGTCCGCAGCCGTCTCCTTGAGTTTCGGCCCATATGACAAGATGTCGGTGGGGCCATGGGTGGTTTGGTGGGATTGTCCCTATCTACTATCTAGCGAAACCACAGCCAAGGGAACGGGCTTGGGAGAATCAGCGGGGAAAGAAGACCCTGTTGAGCTTGACTCTAGTCTGGCATTGTAAGGAGACATGAGAGGTGTAGCATAAGTGGGAGATCGTTCGCGCGATCGTCGCTGAAAAACCACTACTTTCATTGTTTCATTACTTACTCGGTTGGGCGGAAGCGGTGCGCGGTCGATAATATCGGCGGGCGCACGGTGTTTCGTTCCAAGCGTGCAGAGTGGCGACGTGGCGGCAACGCTCGTCGCCGTACAACTCCCGCGTGATCCGGTTCGAGGACACTGCCAGGCGGGTAGTTTGACTGGGGCGGTACATCTGTCAAAGAATAACGCAGGTGTCCTAAGGCCAGCTCAGCGAGGACAGAAACCTCGCGTGGAGCAAAAGGGCAAAAGCTGGCTTGATCCAGATGTTCAGTACGCATAGGGACTGCGAAAGCACGGCCTATCGATCCTTTAGTATAAAGAGTTTTTAGCAAGAGGTGCCAGAAAAGTTACCACAGGGATAACTGGCTTGTGGCAGCCAAGCGTTCATAGCGACGTTGCTTTTTGATCCTTCGATGTCGGCTCTTCCTATCATTGCGAAGCAAAATTCGCCAAGCGTTGGATTGTTCACCCATCAAAAGGGAACGTGAGCTGGGTTTAGACCGTCGTGAGACAGGTTAGTTTTACCCTACTGATGGCTTGTCGTTGCGATAGTAATACTGCTCAGTACGAGAGGAACCGCAGTTTCGGACATTTGGTTCATGCACTCGGCCGAGCGGCCGGTGGTGCGAAGCTACCATCCGCGGGATTATGCCTGAACGCCTCTAAGGCCGAAGCCAGCCTAGCCGAATCCGGCAAGGATATGCTCACTGTGGAGCCCCGAGAGTCGGGAGGCTCTAAACAATGTGACTTTACTAGTCGCGCTTCATCACGTGAGGCGCGACGTCGAAGCCCATTTGGATCGCGGAGATCGATGCTGTCCGTTTAACGCGTGCATCACGGCTCCGAAGGTCCGAATTTACCTCAGTTCGATGTCGGGGCTCGGAATAGTCTGTAGACGACTTCCGTTCCTGGCGGGGTGTTGTGCTCGGTAGAGCAGCGTCGTGCTGCGATCTGTTGAGACTCAGCCCTACGCCAGGTGATTCGTCCGAGGACGATGATCAATCAATATGTATGACGCTGTTATATGCGCACCGTAACGTGACGACGTTATGGTGTGTGTATAATAGTGTTGTACATATTGATGATATGTTTGTTGTATATTTATTTTACACAAGTGTCGTTTAATACACGAACTCGTGCGCTATTTAATACACGAACGTGCGACGTCGTCGGCGCCCTCTGCGACCGTCGCCGCCGTCGCACCGTCGTTATTAATACACGAACGTGCGACGTCGGCAACGACGAGTCCACCAGTCAGTTTGCCATCGGCGACCGTCGTCGACGACGCACCGTCGTTATTAATACACGAACGTGCGACGTCGACATCGTCGAGTCCACGTACAAATTACGAATATCTAATAATACGTTTTCTTTTTTTTTATATATATATATATATATTCGATTTACTTACATTACTTTTACTCTATTTATATTCTGATTGATAAATTTTTGTGCTTTCATCAATATCGAATTGACCGGGCCAATTTTATTTTATTTATTTTCATTTTTTTATTATTTTTTTACTTGTAACCTACAGGGTTTAATAAAGGCCTTTTCTATTTTTATTTATTTTTTAACATAGAACAGGTGCACGTTAGATATTTGTGTGTGTTTCAGAATGAACGAATCTAAAGTAACCTAACCTGTCCGTGTCGGGGTTTATTATTATAATGTTGACATTGGTTTTAATATAGAATTGGTGCAATTTAGTTTAGTGTTTATGCAACATGGTCGACGAAGCCCCGCTGCGCGGGGCTCCTATTTCTGAATGCAGGGTCTAAAGTAACCTAACACGAAGGGGACGACGGGAGCTGAGTTCGCTCGCTTTGCTCGCTCACTTCAGCTCCCGTCATCCCCTTCGAACCTAACCTGTCCGTGTCGGGGTGCCCTAAGCTCCCGAGCTCGCTGCGCTCGCTCTTGGCAATAAATAATTCATTGTTATGATGTTGACATTGGTTTTAATATAGAATTGGTGCAATTTAGTTTAGTGTTTATGCAACATGGTCGACGAAGCCCCGCTGCGCGGGGCTCCTATTTCTGAATGCAGGGTCTAAAGTAACCTAACACGAAGGGGACGACGGGAGCTGAGTTCGCTCGCTTTGCTCGCTCACTTCAGCTCCCGTCATCCCCTTCGAACCTAACCTGTCCGTGTCGGGGTGCCCTAAGCTCCCGAGCTCGCTGCGCTCGCTCTTGGCAATAAATAATTCATTGTTATGATGTTGACATTGGTTTTAATATAGAATTGGTGCAATTCAGTTTAGTGTTTATGCAAGATGGTCGACGAAGCCCCGCTGCGCGGGGCTCCTATTTCTGAATGCAGGGTCTAAAGTAACCTAACACGAAGGGGACGACGGGAGCTGAGTTCGCTCGCTTTGCTCGCTCACTTCAGCTCCCGTCATCCCCTTCGAACCTAAACTGTCCGTGTCGGGGTGCCCTAAGCTCCCGAGCTCGCTTCGCTCGCTCTTGGCAATAAATAATTCATTGTTATGATGTTGACATTGGTTTCAATATAGAATTGGTGCAATTTAGTTTAGTGTTTATGCAACCTTCTAAAACCGCCCTTGTGAAATTGTATGTTGGAATTGAAAAATTCTTTTTGTGTTAGATAGTCCATTTATCGAGGAAGTTTAAAGGCTATATAACATCACGCTACGACCAATAGGTGCGGAGCATAAATGAAAAATGTTGCAAAAACGGGAAAGAATATTACTTTTTTTGAGGGCTTCCGTTGCGTTCGCTGCGTAAACGGTTTCAGTTATGCAATCATGTATGTAGGCTAGGTGTAGGGTAGGTTAGGTTTGGTTAGGTTAGGTGTAGGGTAGGTTAGGTTAGGTTAGGTTAGGTTTAGCGTAAGTGTAGAGTAGGTGTAGAGTAGGGTAGGTACGTAGTAGCCAGTTGACGGGAGCGAAGCCGCGTGGGACAGCTAGTAAATAAATATAGATTGACATTCTGTTGGAATAGTAAAGATGATGGTTTAATATAATCGAAGCAGTTGTATTAACTCGTTGCCTACATCCAAAAATTTTTGGATGTTGGTTTGCAGATGCTTAAGAAAACTTAGTCGCTGCACTCATGATTTTGATATTCCGTTGGATTGAATAGTAAGTAAAGATAACGCTATTTAATATACGAACGTGCGCATCGACATTGCTCAAATAATTGCCTTCGTTTTGATATTCTGTTGGATTAAATATCAAAGAAAACGCTATTTAATACACGAACATTGATAGACGCACGGGCCCCACCGTCTACGGCCGCCGCGAGCGAACCTTCGATTTTAATACACGAACTCGTGCGCTATTTAATACACGAACTAACACATCGCCATTGCTTACAACATTGCCTCCGTTTTGATATTCTGTTGGAATAAATAGTAAAGATAACGCTATTTAATACACGAACATTGATAGACGCACGGGCTCCACCGTCTACGGCCGCCGCGAGCGATCCTTTGATTTTAATACACGAACGTGCGCATCGACATTGCTCAAATAATTGCCTTCGTTTTGATATATTTTGTTGGATTAAATAGCAAAGAAAACGATATTTAATACACGAATGATCACATCGACACTGACCGACGCACGGGCATCACCGTCTACGGCCGCGAGCGAACCTTTGATTTTAATACACGAACTCGGACGATATTTAATACACGAACGTGCGCATCGACATTGCTCAAATAATTGCCTCCGTTTTGACATTCTGTTGGATTAAATATCAAAGAAAACGCTATTTAATACACGAACATTGATAGACGCACGGGCTCCACCGTCTACGGCCGCCGCGAGCGATCATTTGATTTTAATACACGAACGTGCGCATCGACATTGCTCAAATAATTTCCTCCGTTTTGATATTCTGTTGGATTAAATAGCAAAGAAAACGCTTTTTAATACACGAACATTGATAGACGCACGGGCTCCACCGTCTACGGCCGCCGCGAGCGATCCTTTGATTTTAATACACGAACGTGCGCATCGACATTGCTCAAATAATTGCCTTCGTTTTGATATATTTTGTTGGATTAAATAGCAAAGAAAACGATATTTAATACACGAATGATCACATCGACACTGACCGACGCACGGGCATCACCGTCTACGGCCGCGAGCGAACCTTTGATTTTAATACACGAACTCGGACGATATTTAATACACGAACGTGCGCATCGACATTGCTCAAATAATTGCCTCCGTTTTGACATTCTGTTGGATTAAATATCAAAGAAAACGCTATTTAATACACGAACATTGATAGACGCACGGGCTCCACCGTCTACGGCCGCCGCGAGCGATCCTTTGATTTTAATACACGAACGTGCGCATCGACATTGCTCAAATAATTGCCTTCGTTTTGATATATTTTGTTGGATTAAATAGCAAAGAAAACGATATTTAATACACGAATGATCACATCGACACTGACCGACGCACGGGCATCACCGTCTACGGCCGCGAGCGAACCTTTGATTTTAATACACGAACTCGGACGATATTTAATACACGAACGTGCGCATCGACATTGCTCAAATAATTGCCTCCGTTTTGACATTCTGTTGGATTAAATATCGAAGAAAACGCTATTTAATAGAAGAACATTGATAGACGCACGGTCTCCACCGTCTACGGCCGCCGCGAGCGTTACTTTGATTTTAATACACGAACTCATGCGCTATTTAATACACGAACGTGCGCATCGACATTGCTCAAATAATTTCCTCCGTTTTGATATTCTGTTGGATTAAATAGCAAAGAAAACGCTTTTTAATACACGAACATTGATAGACGCACGGGCTCCACCGTCTACGGCCGCCGCGAGCGATCCTTTGATTTTAATACACGAACGTGCGCATCGACATTGCTCAAATAATTGCCTTCGTTTTGATATATTTTGTTGGATTAAATAGCAAAGAAAACGATATTTAATACACGAATGATCACATCGACACTGACCGACGCACGGGCATCACCGTCTACGGCCGCGAGCGAACCTTTGATTTTAATACACGAACTCGGACGATATTTAATACACGAACGTGCGCATCGACATTGCTCAAATAATTGCCTCCGTTTTGACATTCTGTTGGATTAAATATCAAAGAAAACGCTATTTAATACACGAACATTGATAGACGCACGGGCTCCACCGTCTACGGCCGCCGCGAGCGATCATTTGATTTTAATACACGAACGTGCGCATCGACATTGCTCAAATAATTTCCTCCGTTTTGATATTCTGTTGGATTAAATAGCAAAGAAAACGCTTTTTAATACACGAACATTGATAGACGCACGGGCTCCACCGTCTACGGCCGCCGCGAGCGATCCTTTGATTTTAATACACGAACGTGCGCATCGACATTGCTCAAATAATTGCCTTCGTTTTGATATATTTTGTTGGATTAAATAGCAAAGAAAACGATATTTAATACACGAATGATCACATCGACACTGACCGACGCACGGGCATCACCGTCTACGGCCGCGAGCGAACCTTTGATTTTAATACACGAACTCGGACGATATTTAATACACGAACGTGCGCATCGACATTGCTCAAATAATTGCCTCCGTTTTGACATTCTGTTGGATTAAATATCAAAGAAAACGCTATTTAATACACGAACATTGATAGACGCACGGGCTCCACCGTCTACGGCCGCCGCGAGCGATCCTTTGATTTTAATACACGAACGTGCGCATCGACATTGCTCAAATAATTGCCTTCGTTTTGATATTCTGTTGGATTAAATATCAAAGAAAACGCTATTTAATACACGAACATTGATAGACGCACGGGCCCCACCGTCTACGGCCGCCGCGAGCGAACCTTCGATTTTAATACACGAACTCGTGCGCTAAATAATACACGAACGTGCGCATCGACATTGCTCAAATAATTGCCGTCGTTTTTTATTTCTCAAATTATTTTGGGGGGGGAAGGGGGGGAGGGGGGGGGTGGGTCGAGGGTTGGGTCGTGTGTTCTGCAGGGCTTCGTGGCAATAATTGATCGATCACTTTTTTATTTATTTCTTTGAAAAGAGGGGGGAGGGGGAGAGGGAGGGGGGGGGAGGGGGTCGCGCTATGGGGGGTGCTTACTGTCCATCAAATATTGATAAGCTTGGGATTTTTTTTCGAGGGGGCAAAATAAAGTTGAGGGGGGGGGGGGGGTGGGGGGTCGCAGGGTCGGGGGGGAGGCGGGGGGGTACGGGAGGTATGTTCCTAGGGTACCATCATCCATCCATACCACTTGGCACTTTGACAAAAAATTTCGGTCCGGTCGACACCACACCGATGACATCGTTTTACCGTTTCACATACTTACCAAGCGACGCTACGTCTCGATACAATCGGGACGGCGGCGTGCGCCTGGCGGCGACTTTTGAGAATATTGATAGAAGAGTGGTGACTGACGCGAAACGACAACGCCGCGCGCTGTGAAAACAGACAGAGAATGTTTTGGATTTTATAGTGAAGTGGGGTGTTGTTTCGTGTTGTGATCCTATCCATCTATTGGTATGTGTTGTTGTTTTATTATTTATATGTCGCATCAAGGCTGGCCGATAGATGTAAACCATCGGGAAGTCAGGATGTATTTTCCTTAGGTTAAGACATCGTGTGTGGGCAGGTCGGTGGGTATAATCGTGCAAATGAAATCACAAAAGTTATTCGATACACTGGGTTTATTCAAATAGACACAAGTTACACTCTTGCTAACCAATATTACGGATCGACACTGATTCTACGACGTCTTAGCTCTACGACTGTCAGTACTCAACTGACCTATTCTGCACCACGCTAGTGCTTATAAAAGCGCGCCAATGCGCAGTTGCTCTTGATTGCCGCTAGGGGCGCGCTTGTGATTCGACTCCACGTCCGTACTATTGACCAAACCCGACACGGCCATCCTGCGAGACAGGCGTCCTCGTCTGTTCCTAATTGTCAGGTTTTAACAGTGTATCGAATCATGTGGAAATCCTCAATGGATGTCCTCAGCCCTTGGGGAAAGCTGAGGGGTCTGTCAGACTCCTACTGACTAAAACCACATGGTGTTCTCTAGGCCGTAATTCCTCTTGAGAGGCGAACGTGGAACACACACGTCGCCTTCTCGGGCCTCTCTCAGGTGACAGATCCCCAAATCTATCACCCGCAGGCATCATCTTCTTGTCCTTGCTCCATGCCACCTCATGGTCACCTCGTGTTACACCACACGTCGTCTCAGTCCACTCCATCCTGGCAATCTCCCATCATACAAAGGATGTTTTTCTGAAAAATACAAAATTTTCAAACAGTATTTGCTCGTCCAACTGACTCATACACTAGAGTGAGGAAACATTTTGAAACAATCAAAGATGATCATTCAAATCTCTCTGTTCACTATTGCCATGAAAGAGTAATTCTATTTCCAATTTAAAGAAAATAGCAACCTAATCGATTTGGTACCTAAAAGCACCCAATCTTCGTGATTACAAAGATTACTTCGTGAAAACAATACACCAGGTTTCTTATTCACGATCTTTAGCCATTACATAGCTCTACTATCTATCTCATAGCTCTCTTAGCTATCTCAATTGCTCTACTCGCACATCTCCACGATGTCGAGTCAACTCGGCTCTCTGAATTTAGAACTAGTTCACACAGATTTAGCACTTACTACTTCATCTACAATCTCAATTGGTACTTGAGCTTTGTGTGTTACCAACACGATCTACGAACAGTAATCAAAATTCAATTTTCGTAATTAGGACTTGACGAATCGAACGTCATCAACATTAACATGGTGACCTCACCACACGCGTGACTGCGAGTTTACTTTCTTTTAACTTCATGACTCAATAGGAAGTTTCTGTAAGGTTCCTAACACAAACATGAATTTTCACACCAGACAGTGTCACACAAACTTATAGGTGCCATACAGGCCTACCGTTGCCACACAGGCCAACAGTTGCCACACAGGCCAACACTTGCCACACAGGCCAACAGTTGCCACACAGGCCAACAGTTGCCGCTCAGACCAACAGCTGCCGCTCAGGCCAACAGTCGCCACTTAGGCTCGAAGTTGCCACACAACGCTCGGCTAATCCTGACCGAACTAGATTATTGGATTCGTGAAAATAGGGAAATTTGAGAACTCTACTCTTTAACCAAATCATTACCCTGGGCCATGTACCACTAGTCGCTCCAAGCAAACTTTAAAACTCTACTGCAGCAACAACTGCCAAGCTTATAGAAACCCTCGAGTAAAACCTCGCAACGCCATGGCTCTCTAGCCGACCAGCAATTATATTGCTCTCACAATGGTCTCTCGGTCTCTCTCTAGACCCCGACCTCCACCAGAATCCACTGGTACGGTCGAACGTAATACGTTCGATAGACTGAATTACTCGACACCTAAGCTTGCTCATCATCATCTAATCCTTTTGACATCAACATCGACTGGTACATGACCCGCTGGCATCTACCCTAACCTACAGTGTACTGGTAAGTTCTAAGCGTACCCATTGAAAAGCTTTCGGTGTATAACGATCACCATCCTGTCGTAATCACCTATCGCAGACTTAATACAGGTCTTATCTAGTTTTCGAACCAGAGATTCACACAATACTTCATCAGAAAAAGGTCCAACGATCAAAAAGTTCAACAACTAAACAAAGTTATTGTAAAAATTCTGTTACTCTTTACCATAATTCAAAGGCAATGCACACTCAACTCATGAAACTTCTTCGTTGACCCATCGCCACATGTTACTCATGAGGTGCGGTCCAAAGTTCTGAGTATGACAAGTGTACAAGCCATCAGATTTGGTCTCACTACCATTGTCATTAACTATGACGTCTAATTCTCAAAGAACTCGGTGATCGGGGATCCTTCTCACAAGATTCGCGCTTTTTACTCAAAGATCTTGGAACATACCGACTGTTCATATGAGGAGAACAATTAAGCCTGATAATATTTGCGTCTCAATAGCTCTTGGGAAGGAGCTTTACGAATTAACTCTGATCAATATCTTTAAAATCAAATATCAACAGTAACCATTTACTATCACACACTAACTCAGTTTTCGTGTAAGGAAAACGATCGCGAGATCTACTGCTAACATAATATTACTTTGAAAGTAAGCAATTGAATTCAGATCTGAAGACGGTAGTTGTGCTTGTGAATCGTTACGCAACATAAGATCTGTTCCGAATACACGCAAATGACCAGTACCGTCACTAACTCGATACACCTTCGCCCAACGATATACTAACTCACTTTGCCACTGAAAATGACTAGTTATTATGTCACTTTGGATAGATCATCTTCTTCATCATCTGCCTAGCCTTTGCCCAACTATATTGGGGTCGGCTTCCAGTCTTACTGGATTCAGCTAAGTGCCAGTGTTTTACATGGAGCGACTGCCTATCTGACCTCCACAACCCAGTAACTGGGTAACACGGTACCCCTTGGCAAGACTGGTGTCAGATCTCAAGCTTCTGACTACCCGTAACGACTGTCAAAGATCTTCAAATGACAGCCGGGACCAACGGCTTAACTTGCTTTCCGAGGCACGGAGGAAACTCGGTATGTTGAAATGGTCACCCATCCACGGACCGACCTCGTCAAGCGTTGCTTAACCTTGATGATCGACCCGTGCGGCTGTTGTTATTTAGCCACGAGCTCATCTTCTTATGGGATATTAAATCCTAAAGTTAGTACTGAACCAAATGATGAAACTACCGGCAATAGGAAACCCATTAACTACTTGCTTACAAGTGTGTCTTAATTACCTAGTGATAGTGCTAGATGTAACCACGACCAACTCAGTGGTCAAACATGAACACTCTTAAAGCTCGAACTAGCATCTCTTCACTAGAGAACATTCGACCTCACTATCGAAATAACATGGAAGCGACTCACCCGAGTATTCCATTCCAAACTTGCGCGTGTTCGTAACGTTCGGCTACCAACTGCGAACTGCTAGCCTGCCGTCGGTCTCAACCTCTAAGATGTTGACAGTTGACCTTCGCATTCAGTATTTGAACCGCTAGCCTGCAGCAGAGGCTCCACTTCGACGCAATATGGTATCTGAAACGTGAAAAACATTACGAGAGTATATGTTCACAGTTATCTTAATTATACACAGCTTTGATGGAAATTAACCAGTGCAGCGGTGTAGTAAACTAAACCGGCACAGCTAAATGGGCTATTGTGGACATGAACCACATATTACGGTGTCCCATGTGCCCGGGTAGGTAGATATATGGGCTTTATAGAATCCAATGAATGCCATAGCATTTTAAGTCGCAATTTCTAAGCCTGGCAGGGTTTACCACCTTTTAGACAGTCTGGCCCTCCGACGACCACAAAAGAAGAATACCATGCTTCTTCTTAGTTAATTCTCACTACATAAAACTATCACATTATCAAAACTAATCAAAATATTTCATTTGGTATTATCATAATTTCCAGAATGATGTGTTCGGTACGGCATTGCTACTATATGGCTCTAAAGTCCGAACAATAGTAGTCAGCTAAGGGCCATTACCAGTGACAGTAGAATAATAACACTTCAGCAACACTAAAACTTGATCAGTGATAACTAACATGAAACTACGACCCGTCACGGGCCGCCCCGACGATATACTGACCGTCATACCGTACACAAAACCAGAATTTTGAATAATGAACACTTTTGGCCATAGTCATAACAAAATGAAAACGACTCACCAGATTGGCATAAAGATCCGTGTGTATGGATCTTTCCACTCGTCCACACGCTCCTCCTTGACCTGTCCAGCTCCTTGGTTGTTGCTAGCTTCCTTGCTGCTCCGCTCCGGACTGGTTTTTCATTATTTTGTTTTCGAGGGTAGTCGCAACTGACAGCGCGATATTTTTTTTGCAAGAATGTAACCGTTATCACTAGCATTGTTTTTACGTGTGATCTCATTAGCACGATCGAATCCCAATTCTGATGTCGCATCAAGGCTGGCCGATAGATGTAAACCATCGGGAAGTCAGGATGTATTTTCCTTAGGTTAAGACATCGTGTGTGGGCAGGTCGGTGGGTATAATCGTGCAAATGAAATCACAAAAGTTATTCGATACACTGGGTTTATTCAAATAGACACAAGTTACACTCTTGCTAACCAATATTACGGATCGACACTGATTCTACGACGTCTTAGCTCTACGACTGTCAGTACTCAACTGACCTATTCTGCACCACGCTAGTGCTTATAAAAGCGCGCCAATGCGCAGTTGCTCTTGATTGCCGCTAGGGGCGCGCTTGTGATTCGACTCCACGTCCGTACTATTGACCAAACCCGACATATATATTTTATAATAAAAAAATGTTGAGTACGGGCTTGTAGCTTGTGTTGTGTGATCGTTATGTAATAATTTTATTGTGTAACGAGAATGAGCGCTCGCTGCAAGCAAGCACGAAAAACGTGTTGTTTTTTTTTTTATTATGGAAATGTGTGAATAACGAAACAACGAACGAACTGTGGACTTCGTGTCTGTTGAACTGTGTGGACCGACGGATCGCATTATGTGCGTGTTCGTATGCAAACGGTCGTTGTATGAAATAATGTGAAACGACGTGACGGTACGGCGCTCGGACGCGCACAGTGTCCGTCACGTCTAATGAGTTTATGCTCTTTTATTGTAATAATGTGAGGCGCTCTATAGATTCCGGGCGGAATCGTATATGATGTCGCGAATGTGTTAACAAACTTTACACACGTGAACTCGTCTCGTTACGAACGTTCCCTATGGGGGCTTCTGGTCTGTGTGCATAACACGTTATGACGCACAGCCGAACGCCCTTATGCACGCGCAGCGCGTCTGACGGGTTGAGATATACGCGTTCAGACGTTCGCGCGTGCGACCCAAAAATCTATAATACACACACAGAGCTCGCCCGTCTGCGTTACGCGTATCTACGATCGTGAACGCTCGGGAATGAGGATCTTCGTTGTGCTGTGCGCTTAATCGCGCGCTTGTGCATCGATGTCTCTCTTATAACGAAGCTCCCTGGTTGATCCTGCCAGTAGTTATATGCTTGTCTCAAAGATTAAGCCATGCATGTCTCAGTGCAAGCCGTATTAAGGCGATACCGCGAATGGCTCAATATATCAGTTTTGGTTCCTTAGATCTTACTCAGTTACTTGGATAACTGTGGTAATTCTAGAGCTAATACATGCAATCAGAACTCTGACCAGTGATGGGATGAGTGCTTTTATTAGATCAAAACCAATCGACGGAGGGCCTCGCGTCCGAAGTCGTTACTTTTGATGAATCTGGATAACTTTTGCCGATCGCACGGTCCAGTACCGGCGACGCATCTTTCAAATGTCTGCCTTATCAACTTTCGATGGTAGTTTCTGCGACTACCATGGTTGTCACGGGTAACGGGGAATCAGGGTTCGATTCCGGAGAGGGAGCCTGAGAAACGGCTACCACATCCAAGGAAGGCAGCAGGCGCGCAAATTACCCACTCCCGGCACGGGGAGGTAGTGACGAAAAATAACGATACGGGACTCTTACGAGGCCTCGTAATCGGAATGAGTACACTTTAAATATTTTAACGAGGAACAATTGGAGGGCAAGTCTGGTGCCAGCAGCCGCGGTAATTCCAGCTCCAATAGCGTATACTAAAATTGTTGCGGTTAAAAAGCTCGTAGTTGCATTTGTGCGCCGCGCTGTCGGTGCACCGCATCCGCGGTGATACTGACACGTCTGCGGAGCATATCGTCGGTGAGCCGTCGGTCAAACGTCGGTTCAATATCAAAATCCTATCGCGGTGCTCTTCAATGAGTGTCGAGGTGGGCCGACAATTTTACTTTGAACAAATTAGAGTGCTCAAAGCGGGCTCAAAATGCTGCTTGAATATTTCGTGCATGGAATAATAGAATATGATCTCGGTTCTATTTTGTTGGTTTTCAGAACTCCGAGGTAATGATTAATAGGGATAACTGGGGGCATTCGTATTGCGACGTTAGAGGTGAAATTCTTGGATCGTCGCAAGACGAACATCAGCGAAAGCATTTGCCAAAGGTGTTTTCATCAATCAAGAACGAAAGTTAGAGGTTCGAAGGCGATTAGATACCGCCCTAGTTCTAACCGTAAATATGTCATCTAGCGATCCGCCGACGTTACTACAATGGCTCGGCGGGCAGCTTCCGGGAAACCAAAGATTTTGGACTCCGGGGGGAGTATGGTTGCAAAGCTGAAACTTAAAGGAATTGACGGAAGGGCACCACCAGGAGTGGAGCCTGCGGCTTAATTTGACTCAACACGGGAAATCTCACCAGGCCCGGACACCGGAAGGATTGACAGATTAACAGCTCTTTCTTGATTCGGTGGGTGGTGGTGCATGGCCGTTCTTAGTTGGTGGAGCGATTTGTCTGGTTAATTCCGGTAACGAACGAGACTCTAGCCTGCTAAATAGGCGTCGTCATTTAGGTGTGCGTGGCTTCGGTCACGCAACTCACTGGCGACGTATTAAAATTCTTCTTAGAGGGACCGGCGGCTTCGAGCCGCACGAGATTGAGCAATAACAGGTCTGTGATGCCCTTAGATGTCCTGGGCCGCACGCGCGCTACACTGAAGGAATCAGCATGTTCTCCCTGGCCTAGAGGCCCGGGCAACCCGCTGAAACTCCTTCGTGCTGGGGATTGGGGTTTGCAATTATCCCCCATAAACGAGGAATTCCTAGTAAGCGCGAGTCATAAGCTCGCGTTGATTACGTCCCTGCCCTTTGTACACACCGCCCGTCGCTACTACCGATTGAATGATTTAGTGAGGTCTTCGGACCGACACGCGGTGGCTTCACGGCCGTCGGCGTTGTTGGGAAGTTGACCAAACTTGATCATTTAGAGGAAGTAAAAGTCGTAACAAGGTTTCCGTAGGGGAACCTGCGGAAGGATCATTAACGTGTAACGCTAAGCGTGTATTTTTCACAAAGTACACGACGCGCGTAAACGTGAATACACAATCCTAAAACAAAAACCACGATCAGAGCGAAGGAAACGCGCGCGTCTGCGGGCGCGCTTCCGCGGGCCCACGGGCCCGTCGTGAAGCGCGCTAGCGTCGCGCGCGCCTCGCTCGCGTCGCGTCCTCGCACGGTACGTAGACTGGTATGAAAATCCGCACCACGAGTACCGTTGGACGCGTTCGTTAACACACTCGTCCCTCATACTGCGGTGGGACAAGATTTTTTGATTTATTTTTTGTAACAAGAATTTTTTTCTATTATTTGTGTAACAAAAAAATATATCTATCCATGCGGTAGTATGTTTTTAAACTATTACCCTGGACGGTGGATCACTTGGCTCGCGGGTCGATGA
>OX411761.1:28277878-28317878 GCA_948252205.1 Orthosia incerta
GGGGTCGTCGTACAGACGACATCCGCGGCCGCGGCAGACGCCCTGAGAAAGGCGGTCCCCATCACACTCCGCACCGTGGCGCCGACGGAGCGACAGCCACTGCTGGCGCTCACCGGCATAGGAAAGGACGCGACGCTGGAGGAGGTTCTGGCCGAAATAAAGGACCAGAACCTACAGGACGAGGAGGAATGGACGAGCGAGAGGCTGGGGCGTGAACTCCGTCTCCTTTATAAGAGGAGCCGGCACGGTGGCCGGACCCGGTGGGTGTGCCAGGTCACCCAGGAGCTGCGGCGGCGACTCGTGGACAGGGGGCGCCTATACATAGGCTGGGACGTAGTGGAGGTGACGGATCACGTTTCCGTAACCTGCTGCAATCGGTGCCAACTTTACGGGCACCCGGAGAAGTACTGCAGGGCCAAAGTCATGACGTGTGGAAACTGCGGCGAGGACGGCCACAAGAGTGCCGAGTGTCAGGCCGCGTCTCCAACATGCGCGACCTGCAAGAAGTTCGGGCGGAAGGGTGCGCAAACGCACCGTACGGCATCGCGCGACTGCCCTGCCCGGGCGAATGCTGAACAGCGGTCAGTGAGCAACATAAACTACCATGGATAGTCTCCGGGTAGGGCAGCTAAACCTGCAGGGTTCAGCGGTGGCGACGGCGGAGCTTCCCGCTATAGCTGCGGAGAGGAGGCTGGACATAGTCCTAGTGCAGGAACCGTATTCGACGTTGGAATCATCGGTGGCGACACTAGGGCAGCTGGTGCTGCCGGAGGGTCCCTGCCCCAAGGTGGGCATCTATGTGCCGCGCCTGGACGTCGTGTGCACCGTGTTGCGGCACGTCACCAACGCGCACTGCATCGTGGGCAACATGGTTTGGGGCAACTCGTCGGTGACGGTCGTCAGCGCATACTTCCAGTACTCTGAGGACATATCACCTCATCTGGAGCACCTCACCAGAGTGCTGGAGTGCGCGGGCGGCCGCCACGTGTTGGTGGGAGCGGACGTAAACGCCCACTCGCCCCTGTGGCATTCCGAGCCACGACACTACATCGGACGCGGCCGTGAAGTGGCCCGCCGGAGGGAGGAAATGGAGGACTTCCTGTTGGCGCGCGGTCTGGTAGTCCACAACGTGGAAGGCCAGCCGCCAACATTCGCAACAGCGAACGGGGAGTCCTCCATCGACGTCACCTTCTCGACGCGTGGGGTGGGGGTTGGCGAGTGGCGAGTCATCGAGGAAGCGAGCTGTAGTGACCATCGGCTCATCACATTCAGGCTGGGCGGTAATCGTGAGCGAGTGCCGGCCCTGCCTGCTACTGCTGCTGCGGAGCCGTCGGTTGTACCGATGAGGTTCCGGGAGCGCGGCGTGGACTGGGACCGATTCAAGGTAAGGATCCAAGAGCGTGTGGGCGGGATCGACTGGGCGAAGCCTGCCTCAGAGGTATGCGAGGAGTTCACGCGGGTAATCGCGTGGACGGCAAGTGAATGTCTGGGCACATGTGGGGACAGAAAGAAAGATAAAGGGTATGAATGGTGGTCTCCCTCGTTGGAGGCCTTGCGTAAAAGGCACAATAAGGCGAGGAAAGCATGGCAGGATGTAAGGAAGCGGGGTGGTGAACTAGAACTGAGTGCGAGACATGAATTTCATGAATGCCGCAGTAGATATAGGACTTCGATGGAGAAGGCGCAGCTCGACTTCTTCCGCAAGCAAGCGGATTCAGGGAACCAGGACCCCTGGGGTATGGCCTATAGAGTTGCCAGCGGTCGATTCAGACCGCCACCCAACGTGGTGAACGGCATGAGGCTTGCGGAAGGATATGCCGCGGATGCAGGCGCCGCCATGCGTGGGCTTGTGGGTGCGCTCTGTCCCGATGACGACCCGTCGCGGGACACCGCGTACCACCGGCAGGTGCGACTGGCGGCTGCTTGCATTCCGTCGGGTCGGGATGCGCCTCCTCCTTCGCGGCAGGATCTCGAGAAGATAGTCAAGGAGCTCCCTAACACGGCCCCGGGTATCGATGGGATTACGGCGGGCATAGTCAGGCGTGTGTGGCTGGCGGCGGGTGCCGAGCTGACACACATGTTTGGCATGTGCGTCTCGGAGGGCGTTTTCCCCGATACGTGGAAGGACGGTCGGTTGATCGTGCTGCCGAAAGGCAACGATAAACCGTTAACCGATCCCAAAGCGTATCGGCCCATCACGCTGCTCCCTGTCCTGGGCAAAATCTTAGAGAGAATCTTACTCCTTTCTGCACCGGAAATTACGCGCGGGGTGTCTTCATGCCAGCACGGGTTCTCTCGCGGTAGGTCAACGTTGACGGCCCTTAACGAAATAGTGGATACCGTCAAAGATAGCCGGTCCAAGTATGTTCAGGCCATCTTCCTGGACATATCTGGGGCATTTGACAATGCGTGGTGGCCCATGATCCTGCTCAAGGCGAAGAGGGGGGGGTGCCCGCCAAACATCTATCGGATGCTGGCGTCGTACTTCTGCAACCGCCGAGTCGGCCTCTTCGCAGGGAGCAGGGTTGTGTGGAAGGCCTCGACCATGGGGTGCCCGCAGGGCTCTGTATTGGGACCACCACTATGGAACCTTCTCCTGGACGACTTGCTGCGTTTGCCATACCCAGACGGAGTAAAAGTGGTCGCGTACGCCGACGATGTAACGGTTCTCATCGAGTCAGCCTCTCGATCCGGCATAGAGGCCTCGGCCTCGTGCGCCATGGCTTTAATTAGCGAGTGGGGGGCCCGTAACAGGCTCGGCTTCTCCCCCTCAAAGTCGTATTCTATGACTCTGAGGGGTGGGCTGTCCAAGCGCCCTCCCACGGTGCGGCTCGATGGGACCTCAGTCAAGAGCGTACGTTCCACAAAGGTCCTGGGTGTGGTGATCGACGCTAATATGTCGTTCGGAGAACACGCTCAGTCCATCGGCGAGCGTGCTGCAGCGGGGCTGGGCAAGATGTCGCGCGTTTCTGCCTCATCCTGGGGCGTCCGGTACAGGGCCCTTAAGGTCCTGTACAAGGGCATCTATGTGCCGATTGTCACCTACGCGGCAGGATGTTGGTGGGGGCGCGTGAACACGTACATGGTGAGGTCAGTGTTGCAGAGGACACAGAGGCCCGCACTCGTCCTTCTGACGAAGGCCTATCGGTCCGTCAGCACGGTGGCACTACCTGTCTTGGCGGGGGTGTTGCCGGCCGACCTCGAGGTGGCTCGTGCTGGCATGATCGACGACATCCGCCATCTACCTCGGGATGCGTTCAGGACAGGGAGAAGGGTCATCGCAGACGAGGCTGTAGCCAAGTGGCAGCAGAGATGGGAAGAGGAGAACAGGGGTAGGGAACTCTATCGGTACTTCCCGGACGTGGCGGCAAGACTCAAGGCGACTTGGGTTGAGCCGGACTACCAAGTCTCGCAGATCCTGACCGGGCATGGATGCTTCCGAAAGAGACTGTACGAGATGAAGTTATGCGAGGTTAGCGTGTGCTACTGCGGAGAGGAAGACGAGTGTTTGGACCACATATTGTGGAGATGCCCCATGTACGATGATCAGCGACGAGAGATGATGGATGGGATCACTCGCACTGAGGAAGGGCCAGTCCACTACGGTGATCTTGTAGCCTCGGAGGCCAACTTCCGGCGGCTCAGGGACTTCGCCCATAGCTGGCACGCAATAAGGAGCAGTCTGGAGGTCGAGAGGAGCGTAGAAGAAGATTAGGTTAAGATAAAAAAAAAAAAAAAAAAAAAAAAAAAAAAGCATTTTGGAACCAGAAGGAAAAAAAAAAGGAAAAAAAAAGAAAAAAAAAAAAAAAAGAAAGAACCGAACGGTATTAAATGGGAAAAAAAAAAAAAAAAATGGAAAAAAAAAAAAAGAAAAAAGGAAAAAATACAAATAATAATAAGCTAATAAGAAAAAAAAAAAAAAAAAAAAAAAAAAGTAATTAACTTGTTACGGTGTTGCTTCATTTGTATGTAGTTTATTGTGATTATTATGTGTATGTATATATTTCTTTTTTTTTCCCCACGGCATCCCTCACTTGCTGAGGGCTAGGTACACGACGGCAGCGAAGGCGTACCGTGTCGTCCGTACCCATGAGCGGGGTACGCGCTAGTGGCCGCCCCAGAATGGGGAGAAAGGCACAAAAGGGACAGGACGAGATTTGTAAAGGAGTCAAGAAGCGACTGCGGTGATAGCGCGTCTATATTGGCGGGCTATGTCCGCAGCCGTCTCCTTGAGTTTCGGCCCATATGACAAGATGTCGGTGGGGCCATGGGTGGTTTGGTGGGATTGTCCCTATCTACTTAGGCTGTCAACAGTCGTAGAGAGCGGACGTGCGGAAGATTGTTTTCCTATCTTTTTTGTGATTGGTTGAGAGTGAAAATCGGCCCCTCTCGTTCTATCTTGTGCAAGTTGCCATAAGACGCCGCGGCCATCTTGCAAGTAGAGTGAGTGCGCGCGAGTTGTGGGCGTCGCCTGCCTGGGTGACGTTTACCTTTTGACAGCTGACAGCTGTCAGCTAAGTGTTGGCATCTGTCGCTGTCAAGTGAAGTGAATTCGCGAAAGAGACGCTTTTGACTTTTACTTTTAAGTGACGTGCTTTTTGACAATAGACGTGTGGTTGTGACAGTGACACTTGGTGTAGTTATTTTGGTTGTGACAGAGACACGTAAGTAGTGGCAGTGACGTTTGACGTTTGACACTGACAGCTAAGTCGTTTGACTTGTGTCGCTGTCAGTGTCAAGTGACGCCTGTGAGTGACAATAAAAGTTTCGTTCGGTAAGTCAGCGAAAGGGACGCTTAGACGACCAACAACGTTTAGTTTATTTTTTTTTTTTTTTTTGTTTTTGTTTCGTTTTAATTTTAATCTGTGGTCGCGACAGAGACGCTTGTGACAGTGACACTTGACGTGTGGTTGGTGGTCTGGACCATTTGGGTCCCGTATTTATTTATTAAAAGTTTAATACACGAACACGTGGGATAGACTAATTTAAATTATAAAGTAACGTGATGGATGAGGACGATGGCGAGCGCCACCAGCAGGAGCTGGTGGAGGCTTCCATTAGGGAAAAGCAGCGGGAGCTGCAAGCGCTGGAAGAGATCCGCATGGAGAGCTTGGGGAGACCGGCGCCACCACGCACGCCTCCCCAAATGTTTTCAACGCCGACGTCGGCCATGTTTATGGTGTCGCCGCCCTCTCGTAAGGGCAGCGCCGAGAAGGGCCCGAGCCTGCCGCAGGCAGGAGAGAAGAGGCTGCTCACGTCTCCGGAGGAGGTGCAGGAGGCGGTTCGACGAAGGATCACGAGGAGAAGGGAGGCGCCAGCTGCTGCCCCTGTGGCGGTGATGGACGAAGAACCTGAAGCGACGGCGGTGCATGTGCACGAGGCCGATGCTAACACCCTGGCTACGGCCCCTGTAGTGCAGCTTGCTGACCTGGCTACCTGCAGCACCAAGGGGATTATGGACGCGGTGAGATGCAAAACAAGCAAGCTCAACAAAGATGAGATTGCAGCGATAGGGGCGCACACCGAGCGACTGAGTGCTGTGGTTGCGCATCTCACCTTGCGCCTGATGGCGGCTGAGAACCGCGCTGTCCGTGCCGAGCTGGCACAGGGACAGCATCGGGAAAGCGAGGAAGCTCGGATTGTGGGGCATGCCCCCACGCGAAGCTACGCGCACGCCCTGCGTTTAGGTAGGGACCAAGAACCGGTCCCCATACCTCGACCACTGGGTCCCTCAGTGGTCATCTACCCGGCTGAGGACCAAAAGACGGAGATGAAGACGGCGGACGACACGCGGCGTGTTCTTCTGGGGGCAGTCCGGCCCGGGCAGTTGGGCCTGCAGATCGCCGGCGTGAGGAAGGTGGGGAATGCTGGGGTCGTCGTACAGACGACATCCGCTGCAGCGGCGGATGCCCTGCGGAAGGCTGTACCCGCATCACTGCGCACCGTGGAGCCGACGGAGCGACGGCCACTGCTGGCGCTCACGGGCATAGGGAAGGACGCGACACTGGAGGAGGTTCTGGCCGAAATTAAGGACCAGAACCTACAGGACGATGAAAACTGGACGAGCGAGAGGCTGGGGCAGGAACTTCGCCTCCTCTACAAGAGGAGCCGGCACGCTGGCCGGACCCGGTGGGTGTGCCAAGTCACCCAGGAGCTGCGGCGTAGGCTGGTGGAGAGGGGACGCCTGTACATTGGTTGGGACGTCGTGGAGGTGACGGATCACGTCTCCGTCACCTGCTGCAACCGGTGTCAGTTATATGGGCACCCGGAAAAATACTGCCGGGCAAAGGTCATGACTTGTGGGAACTGCGGGGAGGATGGGCACAAGAGCGCCGAATGTCAGGCCACGACCACAGCGTGCGCGACCTGCAAAAAGTTCGGGCGGAAGGGTGCGCAAACGCACCGCACGGCATCACGCGACTGCCCTGCCCGGGTAAACGCGGAGCAGCGGTCCGTGAGCTCCACCAACTATCATGGATAGTCTACGGGTGGGGCAACTCAATCTGCAGGGGTCGGCGACGGCGACGGCGGAGCTTCCAGCCATCGCTACAGAAAGGAAGCTGGACGTGGTTCTCGTGCAGGAGCCGTATGTGGCGGTGGGACATTCAGTGGCGGCGCTGGGGCAGCTTGTGCTGCCCGAGGGCCCTGGCCCCAAGGTGGGCATCTACCTGCCGCGTCTCGACGTCGTCTGCACCGTACTGCGGCACCTGACCAATAGTCACTGCATTGTGGGACACATAGCCTGGGGGAGTTCGTCGGTGACGGTCGTCAGCGCATACTTCCAGTACTCTGAGGACATATCACCTCATTTGGAGCATCTCACCAGAGTGCTGGAGGGCGCGGGCGGTCGTCGCATACTTGTGGGAGCGGACGTGAACGCTCACTCGCCCCTGTGGCATTCCGAGCCACGCCACTACACCGGACGCGGCCGTGAAGTGGCCCGCCGGAAGGAGGAAATGGAGGACTTTCTGTTGGCGCACGGCCTGGTCGTTCACAACGTGGAAGGCCAGCCGCCAACATTTTCAACGGCGAACGGAGAGTCCTCCATCGACGTCACCTTCTCGACGCGTGGAGTGGGTATTGCTGAGTGGCGTGTCAACGTGGAAGCAAGCTGCAGCGATCACCGGCTCATCACCTACAGACTGGGCGGCAAGCGAGAGCGAACACCGGCCGCGCCTGCTGCTGCGGAGCCGTCGGTTTTACCGATGAGGTTCCGGGAGCGCGGCGTGGACTGGGACCAATTCCAGGTAAGGATCCAAGAGCGTGTGGGCGGGATCGATTGGGCGAAGCCTGCCTCTGAGGTAAGCGAGGCGTTCACGCGGATAATCGCGTGGACGGCAAGTGAATGTCTGGGCACATGTGGGGATAGAAAGAAAGACAAAGGATATGAGTGGTGGTCTCCCTCGTTGGAGGCCTTGCGTAAAAGGCATAATAAGGCGAGGAAAGCATGGCAGGATGTAAGGAAGCGGGGTGGTGAACTTGAGCTGAATGCGAGACACGAATTTCATGGATGCCGCAGTAGATATAGGGTTTCGATGGAGAAGGCGCAGCTCGACTTCTTCCGCAAGCAGGCTGAGTCAGGGAACCAGGACCCCTGGGGTATTGCGTACAGAGTTGCCAGCGGTCGTTTCAGACCGCCACCCAACGTGGTGAACGGCACTAGGCTTGCGGAAGGATACGCCGCGGATGCAGGCGCCGCCATGCGTGGGCTCGTGGGGGCACTCTGTCCCGATGACGACCCGTCGCGGGATACCGCGTACCACCGGCAGGTGCGACTGGCGGCGGCCTGCATTCCGTCGGGTCGGGATGCGCCTCCTCCTTCGCGGCAGGACCTCGAGAAAATAGTTAAGGATCTCCCTAACACGGCCCCGGGTATCGATGGGATTACGGCGGGCATAGTCAGGCGTGTGTGGCTGGCGGCGGGTGCCGAGCTGACACACATGTTTGGCATGTGCGTCTCGGAGGGCGTTTTCCCCGATGCGTGGAAGGACGGTCGGTTGATCGTGCTGCCAAAAGGCAACGATAAACCGCTAACCGATCCCAAAGCGTATCGGCCCATCACGCTACTCCCTGTCCTGGGCAAAATCTTGGAGCGCATTTTATTGCTTTCTGCACCAGTGATTACGCGTGGAGTGTCTTCATGCCAGCACGGGTTTTCTCGGGGTAGGTCGACGCTGACGGCCCTGAATTCAATAGTTGACACCGTCAAAGATAGCCGGTCCAAGTATGTCCAGGCCATCTTCCTGGACATATCTGGGGCGTTTGATAATGCGTGGTGGCCCATGATCCTGCTCAAGGCGAAGAGGGGGGGGTGCCCGCCAAACATCTATCGGATGCTGGCGTCGTACTTCCGCAACCGCCGAGTCGGTCTCTTCGCAGGGAGCAGGGTCGTGTGGAAGGCCTCGACCATGGGGTGCCCGCAGGGTTCTGTACTGGGACCACCATTATGGAACCTTCTCCTGGACGACTTGCTCCGTTTGCCATACCCAGACGGCGTAAAAGTGGTCGCGTACGCCGATGATGTAACGGTTCTCATCGAGTCAGCCTCTCGATCCGGCATAGAGGCCTCGGCCTCGTGCGCCATGGCCTTAATTAGCGAGTGGGGGGCCCGCAACAGGCTTGGCTTCTCCCCCTCAAAGTCGTATTCTATGACTCTGAGGGGCGGGCTGTCCAAGCGCCCACCCACGGTGCGGCTCGATGGGACCTCAGTCAAGAGCGTACGATCCACAAAGGTTCTGGGTGTGGTGATCGACGCCAATATGTCGTTCGGGGAACACGCTCAGTCCATCGGCGAGCGTGCTGCAGCGGGGCTGGGCAAGATGTCGCGCGTCTCTACCTCATCCTGGGGCGTTCGGTACAGGGCCCTTAAGGCACTGTACAAGGGCATTTATGTGCCAATTATCACCTACGCGGCAGGATGTTGGTGGGGGCGCGTGAACACGTACATGGTCAGGTCGGTACTACAGAGAACACAGAGGCCCGCACTCGTCCTTCTGACGAAGGCCTATCGGTCCGTCAGCACGGCGGCACTACCCGTCTTGGCGGGGGTGTTGCCGGCCGACCTCGAGGTGGCTCGTGCGGGCATGATCGACGACATCCGCCACCTTCCTCGGGATGCGTTCAGGACAGGGAGAAGGGTCATCGCGGACGAGGCTGTAGCCAAATGGCAGCAGAGATGGGAAACGGAGAACAGGGGTAGGGAACTATATCGTTACTTCCCGGACGTGGCGGCAAGACTCAAGGCGACTTGGGTCGAGCCGGACTATCAGGTCTCGCAGATCCTGACCGGGCATGGATGCTTCCGAAAGAGATTGTATGAGATGAAGCTATGCGAGGTTAGCGTGTGCTACTGCGGAGAGGAGGATGAATGTCTGGACCACGTATTGTGGAGATGCCCCATATATGACGATCAGCGACGAGAGATGATGGATGGGATCACTCGCATGGAGGAGGGTCCAGTGTACTACGGCGATCTCGTGGCCTCGGAGGCTAACTTCCGGCGGCTCAGGGACTTTGCTCGTGGCTGGCATGCTATAAGGAAAAGTCTGGAGGACGAGAGGAGTGAAGAAGAAGAAGCTCTGGATTAGGTTAAGGAAAAAAAAAAAAAAAAAAAAAAAAAAAAAAAAAAAAAAAAAAAAAAAAAAAAAGATGGATATCAAACGGTATAGAATGGGAAAAAAAAAAAAAAAAAAAAAAAAAAAAATATGGAAATAAAATGGAAGGTATACAAAAGAACAAGTATGCAAAAAAGTAAGAGAGAGGAAGAAAAAAAAAAAAAAAAAAAAAAAAAAAAAAAAAAAAAAAAAAAAAAAAAAGAAGGAAAACTTGTTTGTATGTTATTTTTGTTACCTGCATTATGATTATTAAGTCTATGTATATATTTATTTTTCCCAAAACAGGTACACGACGGCAGCGAAGGCGTACTGTTTCGTCCATACCCAAGAGCGGGGTACGACGCTAGCGGCCGCCCCAGAAAGGGGAGAAAGGCGCAAAGGGGACAGGACGAGATTTGTAAAGGAGTCAAGAAGCGACTGCGGTGATAGCACGTCTATATTGGCGGGCTATGTCCGCAGCCGTCTCCTTGAGTTTCGGCCCATATGACAAGATGTCGGTGGGGCCATGGGTGGTTGGTGGGTGTCCCTATCTACTTACGTACGTACGTAAGGCTGGGGGTCTGCGAGAGGAGCGTCTGAGAGCGGAGTTCCACTCGGTGAGAGCGAGATACAGAGAGGCAATGGAGAAGGCGGAGCTTGAGCACTTCAGGAGGATTGCTGACTCTGGCAACAGTGACCCGTGGGGGTTGGCATATCGGGCTGCCAGTGGCAGGCTGAGGCCTCCCTCCCGGGTTATTAATGGTACAAAGCTGGCGGAGGGCTTTGCGACCTGTGTGGGTGATGCGGCGACGGGTCTATTGCAGGCGCTTTGCCCGGATGACGATCCGTCTTTGGATACGCCTTACCACAGGCAGATTCGCGTCGCCGCTTCGCTCACCCCGTCAGGCCAAGCTGCGCCTCCTCTGTCGCGTGACAGTCTGGGGGGTATAATCAGGAGTTTGCCCAATACGGCCCCGGGATTGGACGGTATTAGTGCGCGCATTGTTAGGAATGTCTGGGAAGCCGTCCCCGCGGAAGTCACCGCGGTGTATGGCAAGTGTGTTTGTGAGGGGGTGTTTCCGGACGTGTGGAAGGCGGGTAGGCTTCTTGTCTTGCCGAAGGGCAATGGTAAGCCACTCACGGACCCCAAGGCCTACAGGCCGATTACGCTTCTACCTGTGCTTGGTAAGATTTTAGAGCGCGTAATACTCAAGTGCGCTCCGACGATCGGCAACCAGATCTCTGCCGCCCAGCACGGATTTTCTCCGGGCAAGTCAACCGTCACGGCGCTCAACGACATCATGCGCACCGTGAGGGAGGGCTCGGGCAAGTATTTGCAGGCCATATTTTTGGACATCTCAGGCGCCTTCGACAACGCCTGGTGGCCGATGATCTTGACGAAAGTCAAGCGGGGGGGGTGCCCGCCCAACATCTTTACGATGCTGTCGGACTACTTCGCCCGCCGACGTGTTGGTCTTTTCATCGGTGACCGGGTTGTGTGGAAGGTGTCCACCATGGGTTGCCCGCAGGGCTCCGTCCTCGGTCCACCTCTATGGAACCTGTTACTGGACGACTTGCTTCGACTGCCACTCCCAAGCGGCGTCCGAATGGTCGCCTACGCGGACGATGTGACGGTTTTGATCGAGTCCAAGTCTCGAGCAGAAATCGAGACGGCAGCCAAGGTGTCGCTAGACATGGTCGCGGCGTGGGGAGCCAGGAACCGGCTGGGATTCTCCCCTGCAAAGTCAGCCATGATGACGATGAGGGGAAAACTCCAGCGGGCCCCCACTGTAAAGCTTGCCGGGGACTCGGTCAGAAGTGTCACCTCGACGATGGTGCTGGGTGTGGTGCTCGACACGAGTCTATCCTTTGCGCAGCATGCACTATCGATAGGGGAGCGCGCGGCCAAATGCTTTGGGAAGATGTCACGAGTGTCGGCATCGTCCTGGGGCATTCGATATCCCGGACTTCGCCTCCTCTATAGAGGCACTTTCGTCGCCACGGTAACGTATGCTGCTGCTTGTTGGTACAAACGAGCGACACTCCACGTTGTTCGCAGCGCGCTGCTCCGGTGCCAGAGACCAAGCCTGATTCTGCTGACGAAGGCGTACAGGTCTACCAGTACGGCTGCGCTGGCAGTCTTAGGTGGTGTTCTCCCGGCTGATCTGGAGGTAATCCGTGCTGGGAGGTTTGATGAGCAGCGCCAGGCCGCGGCCGAAGCACAGGTCGAACTAGGGGAGCGCAGGCGGGAGCTGGCCCGACGAAAGCAAGTGATCTGGAATGAGACGATGGATACGTGGCAAGAAAGATGGATGAATGAGGGGAAAGGACGGGAACTGTACCGTTTCTTCCCGGACGTGGCTACTCGTCTCAGGTGCACCTGGGTCGTGCCTGATTATCAGGTCTCCCAGATTCTCACGGGACATGGGTGTTTCAGGAAAAGGTTGCATGATATGAAGTTATGTGAGGATAGCGTGTGCTACTGTGGTATGGAAGAGGAAGACCTGCACCATGCGTTGTGGGTCTGCCCCCTGTATGAAGAAGCTAGGTGTAAGATGATGGATGGGATCAGCTGCATGGAGGTCGGCGCGGTCTACTACCAGGATCTCGTTAGCTCACCGGCGAACTTTGCGAGGCTACTGGAGTTCGCGCACGATTGGCACGCCACCCGGAGCGCATTGGAGCGACAGGAGAAGCAAGGAGCTGTAAAAAATTTAGGGACGCACGAGGGGTACGACGGCGAAGACGACGACGAAGTCTCATCTACATTTGTAGTGTGAAAGTTCACCAGCCCAATTTTGGGAGAAGGTTGAAGGGACACACGTGGCTAATTTGTAAGGGATCAAGAAGCGCCTGCGGACCGTTAAAATAAGATTGCCAAGGGTGCTATGTCCGCAGCCGCCCCACGATTCGGCCCGTATAACAAAGTTGGTCGGGCCATGGGAAGGTGGAGGGAGTGTCCCTATCTACTACCTTCGCTATCAACAGTCGTAGAGAGCGGACGTGCGGAGGATTGTTTTCTTATCTTTTTTGTGATTGGTTGTGAGGAAAAATCGGTCCCTCTCGTTTCTTCCTTGGCAAGTTGCCATAAGACGCCGCGGCCATCTTGCCAGAAGAGTGAGTGCGCGCGAGTTGTGGGCGTCGCCTGCCTGGGTGACGTCTGCCTGACGGCTGTCAGCTAAGTGTTGGCATCTGTCACTGTCAAGTGAATTCGCGAAAGAGACGCTGTGACTTTTTACTTTTGTGACGTGCTTTTTCTGACATTAACGTGTGGTTGTGACAGTGACACTTGGTGTAGTTATTTTGGTTGTGATAGAGACACGTAAGTAGTGGCAGTGACGTTTGACGTTTGACACTGACAGCTAAGTCGTTTGACTTGTGTCGCTGTCAGTGTCAGGTGACGCCTGTGAGTGACACCAAAAGTTTCGTTCGGGAAGTCAGCGAAAGGGACGCTTAGACGACCAACAACGTTTAGTTTATTTTCTTTTTGCATTATTTTTTTTATTTTTATGTTTTTTTTTTTTTGGTTCGTTTTAATTTTAATCTGTGTTCGCGACAGAGACGCTTGTGACAGTGACACTTGACGTGTGGTTGGTGGTCTGGACCATTTGGGTCCCGTATTTATTTATTTTGTTTTTTTTTAAAGTTTAATACACGAACTTTCGGGATAGACTATAATTTATAAAGTTACGTGATGGACGAGGACGATGGCGAGCGCCACCAGCAGGAGCTGGTGGAGGCTTCCATTAGAGAAAAGCAGCGGGAGCTGCAAGCGCTGGAAGAGATTCGAATGGAGAGTTTGGGGAGACCGGCGCCACCACGCACACCTCCCCAAATGTTCTCGACGCCGACTTCAGCGATGTTTATGGTGTCGCCGCCCTCTCGTAAGGGCAGCGCAGAGAAGGGCTCGAGTCTGCCTCAGGCAGGTGAGAAGAGACTTCTCACGTCTCCCGAGGAGGTGCAGGAGGCAGTGCGGCGCAGGATCACCAGGAGAAGGGAAGCGCCAGTTGCTGCGCCCGTAGCGGCAATGGACGATGAACCAGCGGTGACTACGGTCGATGTTCACGGCGTAGATGTCGACTCCCTGGCGACGGCCCCGGTTACGCAGCTTGCTGGCCTGGCTACGTGCAGCACCAAGGGCATAATGGAGGCAGTGAAGTGCAAGACCAGCAAACTGAATAAGGATGAGATTGCGGCGATCGGTGCGCACACTGAGCGGTTGAGCGCTGTGGTCACGCACCTCATGTTGCGCCTGATGGCAGCTGAAAATCGCGCAGCCCGTGCTGAACTGGCACAGAGTCATCAACAGCAGGAAGGCGAAGAGGCTCGGAGAGATGGGCCTCCCCCAAGGCGGAGTTTCGCGCACGCTCTGCGCTTGGGTAGGGACCAGGAACCGGTCCCTATACCACGACCACTAGGACCCTCAGTGGTCATCTACCCGGCTGAGGACCAGAAGGCCGAAATGAAGACGGCCGACGACACGCGGCGAGTTCTACTGGGGGCAGTCCGGCCCGGCCAGCTGGGGCTGCAAATCGCCGGCGTTAGGAAGGTGGGGAACGCGGGGGTCGTCGTACAGACGACATCCGCGGCCGCGGCAGACGCCCTGAGAAAGGCGGTCCCCATCACACTCCGCACCGTGGCGCCGACGGAGCGACAGCCACTGCTGGCGCTCACCGGCATAGGAAAGGACGCGACGCTGGAGGAGGTTCTGGCCGAAATAAAGGACCAGAACCTACAGGACGAGGAGGAATGGACGAGCGAGAGGCTGGGGCGTGAACTCCGTCTCCTTTATAAGAGGAGCCGGCACGGTGGCCGGACCCGGTGGGTGTGCCAGGTCACCCAGGAGCTGCGGCGGCGACTCGTGGACAGGGGGCGCCTATACATAGGCTGGGACGTAGTGGAGGTGACGGATCACGTTTCCGTAACCTGCTGCAATCGGTGCCAACTTTACGGGCACCCGGAGAAGTACTGCAGGGCCAAAGTCATGACGTGTGGAAACTGCGGCGAGGACGGCCACAAGAGTGCCGAGTGTCAGGCCGCGTCTCCAACATGCGCGACCTGCAAGAAGTTCGGGCGGAAGGGTGCGCAAACGCACCGTACGGCATCGCGCGACTGCCCTGCCCGGGCGAATGCTGAGCAGCGGTCAGTGAGCAACATAAACTACCATGGATAGTCTCCGGGTAGGGCAGCTAAACCTGCAGGGTTCAGCGGTGGCGACGGCGGAGCTTCCCGCTATAGCTGCGGAGAGGAGGCTGGACATAGTCCTAGTGCAGGAACCGTATTCGACGTTGGAGTCATCGGTGGCGACACTGGGGCAGCTGGTGCTGCCGGAGGGTCCCTGCCCCAAGGTGGGCATCTATGTGCCGCGCCTGGACGTCGTGTGCACCGTGTTGCGGCACGTCACCAACGCGCACTGCATCGTGGGCAACATGGTTTGGGGCAACTCGTCGGTGACGGTCGTCAGCGCATACTTCCAGTACTCTGAGGACATATCACCTCATCTGGAGCACCTCACCAGAGTGCTGGAGTGCGCGGGCGGCCGCCACGTGTTGGTGGGAGCGGACGTAAACGCCCACTCGCCCCTGTGGCATTCCGAGCCACGACACTACATCGGACGCGGCCGTGAAGTGGCCCGCCGGAGGGAGGAAATGGAGGACTTCCTGTTGGCGCGCGGTCTGGTAGTCCACAACGTGGAAGGCCAGCCGCCAACATTCGCAACAGCGAACGGGGAGTCCTCCATCGACGTCACCTTCTCGACGCGTGGGGTGGGGGTTGGCGAGTGGCGAGTCATCGAGGACGCGAGCTGTAGTGACCATCGGCTCATCACATTCAGGCTGGGCGGTAATCGTGAGCGAGTGCCGGCCCTGCCTGCTACTGCTGCTGCGGAGCCGTCGGTTGTACCGATGAGGTTCCGGGAGCGCGGCGTGGACTGGGACCGATTCAAGGTAAGGATCCAAGAGCGTGTGGGCGGGATCGACTGGGCGAAGCCTGCCTCAGAGGTATGCGAGGAGTTCACGCGGGTAATCGCGTGGACGGCAAGTGAATGTCTGGGCACATGTGGGGACAGAAAGAAAGATAAAGGGTATGAATGGTGGTCTCCCTCGTTGGAGGCCTTGCGTAAAAGGCACAATAAGGCGAGGAAAGCATGGCAGGATGTAAGGAAGCGGGGTGGTGAACTAGAACTGAGTGCGAGACATGAATTTCATGAATGCCGCAGTAGATATAGGACTTCGATGGAGAAGGCGCAGCTCGACTTCTTCCGCAAGCAAGCGGATTCAGGGAACCAGGACCCCTGGGGTATGGCCTATAGAGTTGCCAGCGGTCGATTCAGACCGCCACCCAACGTGGTGAACGGCATGAGGCTTGCGGAAGGATACGCCGCGGATGCAGGCGCCGCCATGCGTGGGCTTGTGGGTGCGCTCTGTCCCGATGACGACCCGTCGCGGGACACCGCGTACCACCGGCAGGTGCGACTGGCGGCTGCTTGCATTCCGTCGGGTCGGGATGCGCCTCCTCCTTCGCGGCAGGATCTCGAGAAGATAGTCAAGGAGCTCCCTAACACGGCCCCGGGTATCGATGGGATTACGGTGGGCATAGTCAGGCGTGTGTGGCTGGCGGCGGGTGCCGAGCTGACACACATGTTTGGCATGTGCGTCTCGGAGGGCGTTTTCCCCGATACGTGGAAGGACGGTCGGTTGATCGTGCTGCCGAAAGGCAACGATAAACCGTTAACCGATCCCAAAGCGTATCGGCCCATCACGCTGCTCCCTGTCCTGGGCAAAATCTTAGAGAGAATCTTACTCCTTTCTGCACCGGAAATTACGCGCGGGGTGTCTTCATGCCAGCACGGGTTCTCTCGCGGTAGGTCAACGTTGACGGCCCTTAACGAAATAGTGGATACCGTCAAAGATAGCCGGTCCAAGTATGTTCAGGCCATCTTCCTGGACATATCTGGGGCATTTGACAATGCGTGGTGGCCCATGATCCTGCTCAAGGCGAAGAGGGGGGGGTGCCCGCCAAACATCTATCGGATGCTGGCGTCGTACTTCTGCAACCGCCGAGTCGGCCTCTTCGCAGGGAGCAGGGTTGTGTGGAAGGCCTCGACCATGGGGTGCCCGCAGGGCTCTGTATTGGGACCACCACTATGGAACCTTCTCCTGGACGACTTGCTGCGTTTGCCATACCCAGACGGAGTAAAAGTGGTCGCGTACGCCGACGATGTAACGGTTCTCATCGAGTCAGCCTCTCGATCCGGCATAGAGGCCTCGGCCTCGTGCGCCATGGCTTTAATTAGCGAGTGGGGGGCCCGTAACAGGCTCGGCTTCTCCCCCTCAAAGTCGTATTCTATGACTCTGAGGGGTGGGCTGTCCAAGCGCCCTCCCACGGTGCGGCTCGATGGGACCTCAGTCAAGAGCGTACGTTCCACAAAGGTCCTGGGTGTGGTGATCGACGCTAATATGTCGTTCGGAGAACACGCTCAGTCCATCGGCGAGCGTGCTGCAGCGGGGCTGGGCAAGATGTCGCGCGTTTCTGCCTCATCCTGGGGCGTCCGGTACAGGGCCCTTAAGGTCCTGTACAAGGGCATCTATGTGCCGATTGTCACCTACGCGGCAGGATGTTGGTGGGGGCGCGTGAACACGTACATGGTGAGGTCAGTGTTGCAGAGGACACAGAGGCCCGCACTCGTCCTTCTGACGAAGGCCTATCGGTCCGTCAGCACGGCGGCACTACCTGTCTTGGCGGGGGTGTTGCCGGCCGACCTCGAGGTGGCTCGCGCTGGCATGATCGACGACATCCGCCATCTACCTCGGGATGCGTTCAGGACAGGGAGAAGGGTCATCGCAGACGAGGCTGTAGCCAAGTGGCAGCAGAGATGGGAAGAGGAGAACAGGGGTAGGGAACTCTATCGGTACTTCCCGGACGTGGCGGCAAGACTCAAGGCGACTTGGGTTGAGCCGGACTACCAAGTCTCGCAGATCCTGACCGGGCATGGATGCTTCCGAAAGAGACTGTACGAGATGAAGTTATGCGAGGTTAGCGTGTGCTACTGCGGAGAGGAAGACGAGTGTTTGGACCACATATTGTGGAGATGCCCCATGTACGATGATCAGCGACGAGAGATGATGGATGGGATCACTCGCACTGAGGAAGGGCCAGTCCACTACGGTGATCTTGTAGCCTCGGAGGCCAACTTCCGGCGGCTCAGGGACTTCGCCCATAGCTGGCACGCAATAAGGAGCAGTCTGGAGGTCGAGAGGAGCGTAGAAGAAGATTAGGTTAAGATAAAAAAAAAAAAAGAAGAAAAAAAAAAAAAAAAGGAAAGCATTTTGGAACCAGAAGGAAAAAAAAAAAAAAAAAAAGAAAGAACCGAACGGTATTAAATGGGAAAAAAAAAAAAAAAAAAAAAAAAAAAATGGAAAAAAAAAAGGAAAAATAATACAAATAATAATAAGCTAATAAGAAAAAAAAAATAAAAAAAAAAAAAATGTAAATAACTTGTTACGGTGTTGCTTCATTGGTATGTAGTTTATTGTGATTATTATGTGTATGTATATATTTCTTTTTTTCCCACGGCATCCCTCACTTGCTGAGGGCTAGGTACACGACGGCAGCGAAGGCGTACCGTGTCGTCCGTACCCATGAGCGGGGTACGCGCTAGTGGCCGCCCCAGAATGGGGAGAAAGGCACAAAAGGGACAGGACGAGATTTGTAAAGGAGTCAAGAAGCGACTGCGGTGATAGCGCGTCTATATGGCGGGCTATGTCCGCAGCCGTCTCCTTGAGTTTCGGCCCATATGACAAGATGTCGGTGGGGCCATGGGTGGTTTGGTGGGATTGTCCCTATCTACTATCTAGCGAAACCACAGCCAAGGGAACGGGCTTGGGAGAATCAGCGGGGAAAGAAGACCCTGTTGAGCTTGACTCTAGTCTGGCATTGTAAGGAGACATGAGAGGTGTAGCATAAGTGGGAGATCGTTCGCGCGATCGTCGCTGAAAAACCACTACTTTCATTGTTTCATTACTTACTCGGTTGGGCGGAAGCGGTGCGCGGTCGATAATATCGGCGGGCGCACGGTGTTTCGTTCCAAGCGTGCAGAGTGGCGACGTGGCGGCAACGCTCGTCGCCGTACAACTCCCGCGTGATCCGGTTCGAGGACACTGCCAGGCGGGTAGTTTGACTGGGGCGGTACATCTGTCAAAGAATAACGCAGGTGTCCTAAGGCCAGCTCAGCGAGGACAGAAACCTCGCGTGGAGCAAAAGGGCAAAAGCTGGCTTGATCCAGATGTTCAGTACGCATAGGGACTGCGAAAGCACGGCCTATCGATCCTTTAGTATAAAGAGTTTTTAGCAAGAGGTGCCAGAAAAGTTACCACAGGGATAACTGGCTTGTGGCAGCCAAGCGTTCATAGCGACGTTGCTTTTTGATCCTTCGATGTCGGCTCTTCCTATCATTGCGAAGCAAAATTCGCCAAGCGTTGGATTGTTCACCCATCAAAAGGGAACGTGAGCTGGGTTTAGACCGTCGTGAGACAGGTTAGTTTTACCCTACTGATGGCTTGTCGTTGCGATAGTAATACTGCTCAGTACGAGAGGAACCGCAGTTTCGGACATTTGGTTCATGCACTCGGCCGAGCGGCCGGTGGTGCGAAGCTACCATCCGCGGGATTATGCCTGAACGCCTCTAAGGCCGAAGCCAGCCTAGCCGAATCCGGCAAGGATATGCTCACTGTGGAGCCCCGAGAGTCGGGAGGCTCTAAACAATGTGACTTTACTAGTCGCGCTTCATCACGTGAGGCGCGACGTCGAAGCCCATTTGGATCGCGGAGATCGATGCTGTCCGTTTAACGCGTGCATCACGGCTCCGAAGGTCCGAATTTACCTCAGTTCGATGTCGGGGCTCGGAATAGTCTGTAGACGACTTCCGTTCCTGGCGGGGTGTTGTGCTCGGTAGAGCAGCGTCGTGCTGCGATCTGTTGAGACTCAGCCCTACGCCAGGTGATTCGTCCGAGGACGATGATCAATCAATATGTATGACGCTGTTATATGCGCACCGTAACGTGACGACGTTATGGTGTGTGTATAATAGTGTTGTACATATTGATGATATGTTTGTTGTATATTTATTTTACACAAGTGTCGTTTAATACACGAACTCGTGCGCTATTTAATACACGAACGTGCGACGTCGTCGGCGCCCTCTGCGACCGTCGCCGCCGTCGCACCGTCGTTATTAATACACGAACGTGCGACGTCGGCAACGACGAGTCCACCAGTCAGTTTGCCATCGGCGACCGTCGTCGACGACGCACCGTCGTTATTAATACACGAACGTGCGACGTCGACATCGTCGAGTCCACGTACAAATTACGAATATCTAATAATACGTTTTCTTTTTTTTTATATATATATATATATATTCGATTTACTTACATTACTTTTACTCTATTTATATTCTGATTGATAAATTTTTGTGCTTTCATCAATATCGAATTGACCGGGCCAATTTTATTTTATTTATTTTCATTTTTTTATTATTTTTTTACTTGTAACCTACAGGGTTTAATAAAGGCCTTTTCTATTTTTATTTATTTTTTAACATAGAACAGGTGCACGTTAGATATTTGTGTGTGTTTCAGAATGAACGAATCTAAAGTAACCTAACCTGTCCGTGTCGGGGTTTATTATTATAATGTTGACATTGGTTTTAATATAGAATTGGTGCAATTTAGTTTAGTGTTTATGCAACATGGTCGACGAAGCCCCGCTGCGCGGGGCTCCTATTTCTGAATGCAGGGTCTAAAGTAACCTAACACGAAGGGGACGACGGGAGCTGAGTTCGCTCGCTTTGCTCGCTCACTTCAGCTCCCGTCATCCCCTTCGAACCTAACCTGTCCGTGTCGGGGTGCCCTAAGCTCCCGAGCTCGCTGCGCTCGCTCTTGGCAATAAATAATTCATTGTTATGATGTTGACATTGGTTTTAATATAGAATTGGTGCAATTTAGTTTAGTGTTTATGCAACATGGTCGACGAAGCCCCGCTGCGCGGGGCTCCTATTTCTGAATGCAGGGTCTAAAGTAACCTAACACGAAGGGGACGACGGGAGCTGAGTTCGCTCGCTTTGCTCGCTCACTTCAGCTCCCGTCATCCCCTTCGAACCTAACCTGTCCGTGTCGGGGTGCCCTAAGCTCCCGAGCTCGCTGCGCTCGCTCTTGGCAATAAATAATTCATTGTTATGATGTTGACATTGGTTTTAATATAGAATTGGTGCAATTCAGTTTAGTGTTTATGCAAGATGGTCGACGAAGCCCCGCTGCGCGGGGCTCCTATTTCTGAATGCAGGGTCTAAAGTAACCTAACACGAAGGGGACGACGGGAGCTGAGTTCGCTCGCTTTGCTCGCTCACTTCAGCTCCCGTCATCCCCTTCGAACCTAAACTGTCCGTGTCGGGGTGCCCTAAGCTCCCGAGCTCGCTTCGCTCGCTCTTGGCAATAAATAATTCATTGTTATGATGTTGACATTGGTTTCAATATAGAATTGGTGCAATTTAGTTTAGTGTTTATGCAACCTTCTAAAACCGCCCTTGTGAAATTGTATGTTGGAATTGAAAAATTCTTTTTGTGTTAGATAGTCCATTTATCGAGGAAGTTTAAAGGCTATATAACATCACGCTACGACCAATAGGTGCGGAGCATAAATGAAAAATGTTGCAAAAACGGGAAAGAATATTACTTTTTTTGAGGGCTTCCGTTGCGTTCGCTGCGTAAACGGTTTCAGTTATGCAATCATGTATGTAGGCTAGGTGTAGGGTAGGTTAGGTTTGGTTAGGTTAGGTGTAGGGTAGGTTAGGTTAGGTTAGGTTAGGTTAGGTTTAGCGTAAGTGTAGAGTAGGTGTAGAGTAGGGTAGGTACGTAGTAGCCAGTTGACGGGAGCGAAGCCGCGTGGGACAGCTAGTAAATAAATATAGATTGACATTCTGTTGGAATAGTAAAGATGATGGTTTAATATAATCGAAGCAGTTGTATTAACTCGTTGCCTACATCCAAAAATTTTTGGATGTTGGTTTGCAGATGCTTAAGAAAACTTAGTCGCTGCACTCATGATTTTGATATTCCGTTGGATTGAATAGTAAGTAAAGATAACGCTATTTAATATACGAACGTGCGCATCGACATTGCTCAAATAATTGCCTTCGTTTTGATATTCTGTTGGATTAAATATCAAAGAAAACGCTATTTAATACACGAACATTGATAGACGCACGGGCCCCACCGTCTACGGCCGCCGCGAGCGAACCTTCGATTTTAATACACGAACTCGTGCGCTATTTAATACACGAACTAACACATCGCCATTGCTTACAACATTGCCTCCGTTTTGATATTCTGTTGGAATAAATAGTAAAGATAACGCTATTTAATACACGAACATTGATAGACGCACGGGCTCCACCGTCTACGGCCGCCGCGAGCGATCCTTTGATTTTAATACACGAACGTGCGCATCGACATTGCTCAAATAATTGCCTTCGTTTTGATATATTTTGTTGGATTAAATAGCAAAGAAAACGATATTTAATACACGAATGATCACATCGACACTGACCGACGCACGGGCATCACCGTCTACGGCCGCGAGCGAACCTTTGATTTTAATACACGAACTCGGACGATATTTAATACACGAACGTGCGCATCGACATTGCTCAAATAATTGCCTCCGTTTTGACATTCTGTTGGATTAAATATCAAAGAAAACGCTATTTAATACACGAACATTGATAGACGCACGGGCTCCACCGTCTACGGCCGCCGTGAGCGATCATTTGATTTTAATACACGAACGTGCGCATCGACATTGCTCAAATAATTTCCTCCGTTTTGATATTCTGTTGGATTAAATAGCAAAGAAAACGCTTTTTAATACACGAACATTGATAGACGCACGGGCTCCACCGTCTACGGCCGCCGCGAGCGATCCTTTGATTTTAATACACGAACGTGCGCATCGACATTGCTCAAATAATTGCCTTCGTTTTGATATATTTTGTTGGATTAAATAGCAAAGAAAACGATATTTAATACACGAATGATCACATCGACACTGACCGACGCACGGGCATCACCGTCTACGGCCGCGAGCGAACCTTTGATTTTAATACACGAACTCGGACGATATTTAATACACGAACGTGCGCATCGACATTGCTCAAATAATTGCCTCCGTTTTGACATTCTGTTGGATTAAATATCAAAGAAAACGCTATTTAATACACGAACATTGATAGACGCACGGGCTCCACCGTCTACGGCCGCCGCGAGCGATCCTTTGATTTTAATACACGAACGTGCGCATCGACATTGCTCAAATAATTGCCTTCGTTTTGATATATTTTGTTGGATTAAATAGCAAAGAAAACGATATTTAATACACGAATGATCACATCGACACTGACCGACGCACGGGCATCACCGTCTACGGCCGCGAGCGAACCTTTGATTTTAATACACGAACTCGGACGATATTTAATACACGAACGTGCGCATCGACATTGCTCAAATAATTGCCTCCGTTTTGACATTCTGTTGGATTAAATATCGAAGAAAACGCTATTTAATAGAAGAACATTGATAGACGCACGGTCTCCACCGTCTACGGCCGCCGCGAGCGTTACTTTGATTTTAATACACGAACTCATGCGCTATTTAATACACGAACGTGCGCATCGACATTGCTCAAATAATTTCCTCCGTTTTGATATTCTGTTGGATTAAATAGCAAAGAAAACGCTTTTTAATACACGAACATTGATAGACGCACGGGCTCCACCGTCTACGGCCGCCGCGAGCGATCCTTTGATTTTAATACACGAACGTGCGCATCGACATTGCTCAAATAATTGCCTTCGTTTTGATATATTTTGTTGGATTAAATAGCAAAGAAAACGATATTTAATACACGAATGATCACATCGACACTGACCGACGCACGGGCATCACCGTCTACGGCCGCGAGCGAACCTTTGATTTTAATACACGAACTCGGACGATATTTAATACACGAACGTGCGCATCGACATTGCTCAAATAATTGCCTCCGTTTTGACATTCTGTTGGATTAAATATCAAAGAAAACGCTATTTAATACACGAACATTGATAGACGCACGGGCTCCACCGTCTACGGCCGCCGCGAGCGATCATTTGATTTTAATACACGAACGTGCGCATCGACATTGCTCAAATAATTTCCTCCGTTTTGATATTCTGTTGGATTAAATAGCAAAGAAAACGCTTTTTAATACACGAACATTGATAGACGCACGGGCTCCACCGTCTACGGCCGCCGCGAGCGATCCTTTGATTTTAATACACGAACGTGCGCATCGACATTGCTCAAATAATTGCCTTCGTTTTGATATATTTTGTTGGATTAAATAGCAAAGAAAACGATATTTAATACACGAATGATCACATCGACACTGACCGACGCACGGGCATCACCGTCTACGGCCGCGAGCGAACCTTTGATTTTAATACACGAACTCGGACGATATTTAATACACGAACGTGCGCATCGACATTGCTCAAATAATTGCCTCCGTTTTGACATTCTGTTGGATTAAATATCAAAGAAAACGCTATTTAATACACGAACATTGATAGACGCACGGGCTCCACCGTCTACGGCCGCCGCGAGCGATCCTTTGATTTTAATACACGAACGTGCGCATCGACATTGCTCAAATAATTGCCTTCGTTTTGATATATTTTGTTGGATTAAATAGCAAAGAAAACGATATTTAATACACGAATGATCACATCGACACTGACCGACGCACGGGCATCACCGTCTACGGCCGCGAGCGAACCTTTGATTTTAATACACGAACTCGGACGATATTTAATACACGAACGTGCGCATCGACATTGCTCAAATAATTGCCTCCGTTTTGACATTCTGTTGGATTAAATATCGAAGAAAACGCTATTTAATAGAAGAACATTGATAGACGCACGGTCTCCACCGTCTACGGCCGCCGCGAGCGTTACTTTGATTTTAATACACGAACTCATGCGCTATTTAATACACGAACGTGCGCATCGACATTGCTCAAATAATTTCCTCCGTTTTGATATTCTGTTGGATTAAATAGCAAAGAAAACGCTTTTTAATACACGAACATTGATAGACGCACGGGCTCCACCGTCTACGGCCGCCGCGAGCGATCCTTTGATTTTAATACACGAACGTGCGCATCGACATTGCTCAAATAATTGCCTTCGTTTTGATATATTTTGTTGGATTAAATAGCAAAGAAAACGATATTTAATACACGAATGATCACATCGACACTGACCGACGCACGGGCATCACCGTCTACGGCCGCGAGCGAACCTTTGATTTTAATACACGAACTCGGACGATATTTAATACACGAACGTGCGCATCGACATTGCTCAAATAATTGCCTCCGTTTTGACATTCTGTTGGATTAAATATCAAAGAAAACGCTATTTAATACACGAACATTGATAGACGCACGGGCTCCACCGTCTACGGCCGCCGCGAGCGATCATTTGATTTTAATACACGAACGTGCGCATCGACATTGCTCAAATAATTTCCTCCGTTTTGATATTCTGTTGGATTAAATAGCAAAGAAAACGCTTTTTAATACACGAACATTGATAGACGCACGGGCTCCACCGTCTACGGCCGCCGCGAGCGATCCTTTGATTTTAATACACGAACGTGCGCATCGACATTGCTCAAATAATTGCCTTCGTTTTGATATATTTTGTTGGATTAAATAGCAAAGAAAACGATATTTAATACACGAATGATCACATCGACACTGACCGACGCACGGGCATCACCGTCTACGGCCGCGAGCGAACCTTTGATTTTAATACACGAACTCGGACGATATTTAATACACGAACGTGCGCATCGACATTGCTCAAATAATTGCCTCCGTTTTGACATTCTGTTGGATTAAATATCAAAGAAAACGCTATTTAATACACGAACATTGATAGACGCACGGGCTCCACCGTCTACGGCCGCCGCGAGCGATCCTTTGATTTTAATACACGAACGTGCGCATCGACATTGCTCAAATAATTGCCTTCGTTTTGATATTCTGTTGGATTAAATATCAAAGAAAACGCTATTTAATACACGAACATTGATAGACGCACGGGCCCCACCGTCTACGGCCGCCGCGAGCGAACCTTCGATTTTAATACACGAACTCGTGCGCTAAATAATACACGAACGTGCGCATCGACATTGCTCAAATAATTTCCTCCGTTTTGGTATTCTGTTGGATTAAATAGCAAAGAAAACGCTTTTTAATACACGAACATTGATAGACGCACGGGCTCCACCGTCTACGGCCGCCGCGAGCGATCCTTTGATTTTAATACACGAACGTGCGCATCGACATTGCTCAAATAATTGCCTTCGTTTTGATATATTTTGTTGGATTAAATAGCAAAGAAAACGATATTTAATACACGAATGATCACATCGACACTGACCGACGCACGGGCATCACCGTCTACGGCCGCGAGCGAACCTTTGATTTTAATACACGAACTCGGACGATATTTAATACACGAACGTGCGCATCGACATTGCTCAAATAATTGCCTCCGTTTTGACATTCTGTTGGATTAAATATCAAAGAAAACGCTATTTAATACACGAACATTGATAGACGCACGGGCTCCACCGTCTACGGCCGCCGCGAGCGATCCTTTGATTTTAATACACGAACGTGCGCATCGACATTGCTCAAATAATTGCCTTCGTTTTGATATATTTTGTTGGATTAAATAGCAAAGAAAACGATATTTAATACACGAATGATCACATCGACACTGACCGACGCACGGGCATCACCGTCTACGGCCGCGAGCGAACCTTTGATTTTAATACACGAACTCGGACGATATTTAATACACGAACGTGCGCATCGACATTGCTCAAATAATTGCCTTCGTTTTGATATATTTTGTTGGATTAAATAGCAAAGAAAACGATATTTAATACACGAATGATCACATCGACACTGACCGACGCACGGGCATCACCGTCTACGGCCGCGAGCGAACCTTTGATTTTAATACACGAACTCGGACGATATTTAATACACGAACGTGCGCATCGACATTGCTCAAATAATTGCCTCCGTTTTGACATTCTGTTGGATTAAATATCAAAGAAAACGCTATTTAATACACGAACATTGATAGACGCACGGGCTCCACCGTCTACGGCCGCCGCGAGCGATCCTTTGATTTTAATACACGAACGTGCGCATCGACATTGCTCAAATAATTTCCTCCGTTTTGGTATTCTGTTGGATTAAATAGCAAAGAAAACGCTTTTTAATACACGAACATTGATAGACGCACGGGCTCCACCGTCTACGGCCGCCGCGAGCGATCCTTTGATTTTAATACACGAACGTGCGCATCGACATTGCTCAAATAATTGCCTTCGTTTTGATATATTTTGTTGGATTAAATAGCAAAGAAAACGATATTTAATACACGAATGATCACATCGACACTGACCGACGCACGGGCATCACCGTCTACGGCCGCGAGCGAACCTTTGATTTTAATACACGAACTCGGACGATATTTAATACACGAACGTGCGCATCGACATTGCTCAAATAATTGCCTCCGTTTTGACATTCTGTTGGATTAAATATCAAAGAAAACGCTATTTAATACACGAACATTGATAGACGCACGGGCTCCACCGTCTACGGCCGCCGCGAGCGATCCTTTGATTTTAATACACGAACGTGCGCATCGACATTGCTCAAATAATTGCCTTCGTTTTGATATATTTTGTTGGATTAAATAGCAAAGAAAACGATATTTAATACACGAATGATCACATCGACACTGACCGACGCACGGGCATCACCGTCTACGGCCGCGAGCGAACCTTTGATTTTAATACACGAACTCGGACGATATTTAATACACGAACGTGCGCATCGACATTGCTCAAATAATTGCCTCCGTTTTGACATTCTGTTGGATTAAATATCAAAGAAAACGCTATTTAATACACGAACATTGATAGACGCACGGGCTCCACCGTCTACGGCCGCCGTGAGCGATCATTTGATTTTAATACACGAACGTGCGCATCGACATTGCTCAAATAATTTCCTCCGTTTTGATATTCTGTTGGATTAAATAGCAAAGAAAACGCTTTTTAATACACGAACATTGATAGACGCACGGGCTCCACCGTCTACGGCCGCCGCGAGCGATCCTTTGATTTTAATACACGAACGTGCGCATCGACATTGCTCAAATAATTGCCTTCGTTTTGATATATTTTGTTGGATTAAATAGCAAAGAAAACGATATTTAATACACGAATGATCACATCGACACTGACCGACGCACGGGCATCACCGTCTACGGCCGCGAGCGAACCTTTGATTTTAATACACGAACTCGGACGATATTTAATACACGAACGTGCGCATCGACATTGCTCAAATAATTGCCTCCGTTTTGACATTCTGTTGGATTAAATATCAAAGAAAACGCTATTTAATACACGAACATTGATAGACGCACGGGCTCCACCGTCTACGGCCGCCGCGAGCGATCCTTTGATTTTAATACACGAACGTGCGCATCGACATTGCTCAAATAATTGCCTTCGTTTTGATATATTTTGTTGGATTAAATAGCAAAGAAAACGATATTTAATACACGAATGATCACATCGACACTGACCGACGCACGGGCATCACCGTCTACGGCCGCGAGCGAACCTTTGATTTTAATACACGAACTCGGACGATATTTAATACACGAACGTGCGCATCGACATTGCTCAAATAATTGCCTCCGTTTTGACATTCTGTTGGATTAAATATCGAAGAAAACGCTATTTAATAGAAGAACATTGATAGACGCACGGTCTCCACCGTCTACGGCCGCCGCGAGCGTTACTTTGATTTTAATACACGAACTCATGCGCTATTTAATACACGAACGTGCGCATCGACATTGCTCAAATAATTTCCTCCGTTTTGATATTCTGTTGGATTAAATAGCAAAGAAAACGCTTTTTAATACACGAACATTGATAGACGCACGGGCTCCACCGTCTACGGCCGCCGCGAGCGATCCTTTGATTTTAATACACGAACGTGCGCATCGACATTGCTCAAATAATTGCCTTCGTTTTGATATATTTTGTTGGATTAAATAGCAAAGAAAACGATATTTAATACACGAATGATCACATCGACACTGACCGACGCACGGGCATCACCGTCTACGGCCGCGAGCGAACCTTTGATTTTAATACACGAACTCGGACGATATTTAATACACGAACGTGCGCATCGACATTGCTCAAATAATTGCCTCCGTTTTGACATTCTGTTGGATTAAATATCAAAGAAAACGCTATTTAATACACGAACATTGATAGACGCACGGGCTCCACCGTCTACGGCCGCCGCGAGCGATCATTTGATTTTAATACACGAACGTGCGCATCGACATTGCTCAAATAATTTCCTCCGTTTTGATATTCTGTTGGATTAAATAGCAAAGAAAACGCTTTTTAATACACGAACATTGATAGACGCACGGGCTCCACCGTCTACGGCCGCCGCGAGCGATCCTTTGATTTTAATACACGAACGTGCGCATCGACATTGCTCAAATAATTGCCTTCGTTTTGATATATTTTGTTGGATTAAATAGCAAAGAAAACGATATTTAATACACGAATGATCACATCGACACTGACCGACGCACGGGCATCACCGTCTACGGCCGCGAGCGAACCTTTGATTTTAATACACGAACTCGGACGATATTTAATACACGAACGTGCGCATCGACATTGCTCAAATAATTGCCTCCGTTTTGACATTCTGTTGGATTAAATATCAAAGAAAACGCTATTTAATACACGAACATTGATAGACGCACGGGCTCCACCGTCTACGGCCGCCGCGAGCGATCCTTTGATTTTAATACACGAACGTGCGCATCGACATTGCTCAAATAATTGCCTTCGTTTTGATATATTTTGTTGGATTAAATAGCAAAGAAAACGATATTTAATACACGAATGATCACATCGACACTGACCGACGCACGGGCATCACCGTCTACGGCCGCGAGCGAACCTTTGATTTTAATACACGAACTCGGACGATATTTAATACACGAACGTGCGCATCGACATTGCTCAAATAATTGCCTCCGTTTTGACATTCTGTTGGATTAAATATCGAAGAAAACGCTATTTAATAGAAGAACATTGATAGACGCACGGTCTCCACCGTCTACGGCCGCCGCGAGCGTTACTTTGATTTTAATACACGAACTCATGCGCTATTTAATACACGAACGTGCGCATCGACATTGCTCAAATAATTTCCTCCGTTTTGATATTCTGTTGGATTAAATAGCAAAGAAAACGCTTTTTAATACACGAACATTGATAGACGCACGGGCTCCACCGTCTACGGCCGCCGCGAGCGATCCTTTGATTTTAATACACGAACGTGCGCATCGACATTGCTCAAATAATTGCCTTCGTTTTGATATATTTTGTTGGATTAAATAGCAAAGAAAACGATATTTAATACACGAATGATCACATCGACACTGACCGACGCACGGGCATCACCGTCTACGGCCGCGAGCGAACCTTTGATTTTAATACACGAACTCGGACGATATTTAATACACGAACGTGCGCATCGACATTGCTCAAATAATTGCCTCCGTTTTGACATTCTGTTGGATTAAATATCAAAGAAAACGCTATTTAATACACGAACATTGATAGACGCACGGGCTCCACCGTCTACGGCCGCCGCGAGCGATCATTTGATTTTAATACACGAACGTGCGCATCGACATTGCTCAAATAATTTCCTCCGTTTTGATATTCTGTTGGATTAAATAGCAAAGAAAACGCTTTTTAATACACGAACATTGATAGACGCACGGGCTCCACCGTCTACGGCCGCCGCGAGCGATCCTTTGATTTTAATACACGAACGTGCGCATCGACATTGCTCAAATAATTGCCTTCGTTTTGATATATTTTGTTGGATTAAATAGCAAAGAAAACGATATTTAATACACGAATGATCACATCGACACTGACCGACGCACGGGCATCACCGTCTACGGCCGCGAGCGAACCTTTGATTTTAATACACGAACTCGGACGATATTTAATACACGAACGTGCGCATCGACATTGCTCAAATAATTGCCTCCGTTTTGACATTCTGTTGGATTAAATATCAAAGAAAACGCTATTTAATACACGAACATTGATAGACGCACGGGCTCCACCGTCTACGGCCGCCGCGAGCGATCCTTTGATTTTAATACACGAACGTGCGCATCGACATTGCTCAAATAATTGCCTTCGTTTTGATATTCTGTTGGATTAAATATCAAAGAAAACGCTATTTAATACACGAACATTGATAGACGCACGGGCCCCACCGTCTACGGCCGCCGCGAGCGAACCTTCGATTTTAATACACGAACTCGTGCGCTAAATAATACACGAACGTGCGCATCGACATTGCTCAAATAATTTCCTCCGTTTTGGTATTCTGTTGGATTAAATAGCAAAGAAAACGCTTTTTAATACACGAACATTGATAGACGCACGGGCTCCACCGTCTACGGCCGCCGCGAGCGATCCTTTGATTTTAATACACGAACGTGCGCATCGACATTGCTCAAATAATTGCCTTCGTTTTGATATATTTTGTTGGATTAAATAGCAAAGAAAACGATATTTAATACACGAATGATCACATCGACACTGACCGACGCACGGGCATCACCGTCTACGGCCGCGAGCGAACCTTTGATTTTAATACACGAACTCGGACGATATTTAATACACGAACGTGCGCATCGACATTGCTCAAATAATTGCCTCCGTTTTGACATTCTGTTGGATTAAATATCAAAGAAAACGCTATTTAATACACGAACATTGATAGACGCACGGGCTCCACCGTCTACGGCCGCCGCGAGCGATCCTTTGATTTTAATACACGAACGTGCGCATCGACATTGCTCAAATAATTGCCTTCGTTTTGATATATTTTGTTGGATTAAATAGCAAAGAAAACGATATTTAATACACGAATGATCACATCGACACTGACCGACGCACGGGCATCACCGTCTACGGCCGCGAGCGAACCTTTGATTTTAATACACGAACTCGGACGATATTTAATACACGAACGTGCGCATCGACATTGCTCAAATAATTGCCTTCGTTTTGATATATTTTGTTGGATTAAATAGCAAAGAAAACGATATTTAATACACGAATGATCACATCGACACTGACCGACGCACGGGCATCACCGTCTACGGCCGCGAGCGAACCTTTGATTTTAATACACGAACTCGGACGATATTTAATACACGAACGTGCGCATCGACATTGCTCAAATAATTGCCTCCGTTTTGACATTCTGTTGGATTAAATATCAAAGAAAACGCTATTTAATACACGAACATTGATAGACGCACGGGCTCCACCGTCTACGGCCGCCGCGAGCGATCCTTTGATTTTAATACACGAACGTGCGCATCGACATTGCTCAAATAATTGCCTTCGTTTTGATATATTTTGTTGGATTAAATAGCAAAGAAAACGATATTTAATACACGAATGATCACATCGACACTGACCGACGCACGGGCATCACCGTCTACGGCCGCGAGCGAACCTTTGATTTTAATACACGAACTCGGACGATATTTAATACACGAACGTGCGCATCGACATTGCTCAAATAATTGCCTCCGTTTTGACATTCTGTTGGATTAAATATCAAAGAAAACGCTATTTAATACACGAACATTGATAGACGCACGGGCTCCACCGTCTACGGCCGCCGCGAGCGATCCTTTGATTTTAATACACGAACGTGCGCATCGACATTGCTCAAATAATTGCCTTCGTTTTGATATATTTTGTTGGATTAAATAGCAAAGAAAACGATATTTAATACACGAATGATCACATCGACACTGACCGACGCACGGGCATCACCGTCTACGGCCGCGAGCGAACCTTTGATTTTAATACACGAACTCGGACGATATTTAATACACGAACGTGCGCATCGACATTGCTCAAATAATTGCCTCCGTTTTGACATTCTGTTGGATTAAATATCAAAGAAAACGCTATTTAATACACGAACATTGATAGACGCACGGGCTCCACCGTCTACGGCCGCCGCGAGCGATCCTTTGATTTTAATACACGAACGTGCGCATCGACATTGCTCAAATAATTGCCTTCGTTTTGATATATTTGGTTGGATTAAATAGCAAAGAAAACGATATTTAATACACGAATGATCACACCGACACTGACCGACGCACGGGCATCACCGTCTACGGCCGCGAGCGAACCTTTGATTTTAATACACGAACTCGGACGATATTTAATACACGAACGTGCGCATCGACATTGCTCAAATAATTGCCTCCGTTTTGACATTCTGTTGGACTAAATATCAAAGAAAACGCTATTTAATACACGAACATTGATAGACGCACGGGCTCCACCGTCTACGGCCGCCGCGAGCGATCCTTTGATTTTAATACACGAACGTGCGCATCGACATTGCTCAAATAATTGCCTTCGTTTTGATATATTTTGTTGGATTAAATAGCAAAGAAAACGATATTTAATACACGAATGATCACATCGACACTGACCGACGCACGGGCATCACCGTCTACGGCCGCGAGCGAACCTTTGATTTTAATACACGAACTCGGACGATATTTAATACACGAACGTGCGCATCGACATTGCTCAAATAATTGCCTCCGTTTTGACATTCTGTTGGATTAAATATCAAAGAAAACGCTATTTAATACACGAACATTGATAGACGCACGGGCTCCACCGTCTACGGCCGCCGCGAGCGATCCTTTGATTTTAATACACGAACGTGCGCATCGACATTGCTCAAATAATTGCCTTCGTTTTGATATATTTGGTTGGATTAAATAGCAAAGAAAACGATATTTAATACACGAATGATCACACCGACACTGACCGACGCACGGGCATCACCGTCTACGGCCGCGAGCGAACCTTTGATTTTAATACACGAACTCGGACGATATTTAATACACGAACGTGCGCATCGACATTGCTCAAATAATTGCCTCCGTTTTGACATTCTGTTGGACTAAATATCAAAGAAAACGCTATTTAATACACGAACATTGATAGACGCACGGGCTCCACCGTCTACGGCCGCCGCGAGCGATCCTTTGATTTTAATACACGAACGTGCGCATCGACATTGCTCAAATAATTGCCTTCGTTTTGATATATTTTGTTGGATTAAATAGCAAAGAAAACGATATTTAATACACGAATGATCACATCGACACTGACCGACGCACGGGCATCACCGTCTACGGCCGCGAGCGAACCTTTGATTTTAATACACGAACTCGGACGATATTTAATACACGAACGTGCGCATCGACATTGCTCAAATAATTGCCTCCGTTTTGACATTCTGTTGGATTAAATATCGAAGAAAACGCTATTTAATAGAAGAACATTGATAGACGCACGGTCTCCACCGTCTACGGCCGCCGCGAGCGTTACTTTGATTTTAATACACGAACTCATGCGCTATTTAATACACGAACGTGCGCATCGACATTGCTCAAATAATTTCCTCCGTTTTGATATTCTGTTGGATTAAATAGCAAAGAAAACGCTTTTTAATACACGAACATTGATAGACGCACGGGCTCCACCGTCTACGGCCGCCGCGAGCGATCCTTTGATTTTAATACACGAACGTGCGCATCGACATTGCTCAAATAATTGCCTTCGTTTTGATATATTTTGTTGGATTAAATAGCAAAGAAAACGATATTTAATACACGAATGATCACATCGACACTGACCGACGCACGGGCATCACCGTCTACGGCCGCGAGCGAACCTTTGATTTTAATACACGAACTCGGACGATATTTAATACACGAACGTGCGCATCGACATTGCTCAAATAATTGCCTCCGTTTTGACATTCTGTTGGATTAAATATCAAAGAAAACGCTATTTAATACACGAACATTGATAGACGCACGGGCTCCACCGTCTACGGCCGCCGCGAGCGATCATTTGATTTTAATACACGAACGTGCGCATCGACATTGCTCAAATAATTTCCTCCGTTTTGATATTCTGTTGGATTAAATAGCAAAGAAAACGCTTTTTAATACACGAACATTGATAGACGCACGGGCTCCACCGTCTACGGCCGCCGCGAGCGATCCTTTGATTTTAATACACGAACGTGCGCATCGACATTGCTCAAATAATTGCCTTCGTTTTGATATATTTTGTTGGATTAAATAGCAAAGAAAACGATATTTAATACACGAATGATCACATCGACACTGACCGACGCACGGGCATCACCGTCTACGGCCGCGAGCGAACCTTTGATTTTAATACACGAACTCGGACGATATTTAATACACGAACGTGCGCATCGACATTGCTCAAATAATTGCCTCCGTTTTGACATTCTGTTGGATTAAATATCAAAGAAAACGCTATTTAATACACGAACATTGATAGACGCACGGGCTCCACCGTCTACGGCCGCCGCGAGCGATCCTTTGATTTTAATACACGAACGTGCGCATCGACATTGCTCAAATAATTGCCTTCGTTTTGATATATTTGGTTGGATTAAATAGCAAAGAAAACGATATTTAATACACGAATGATCACACCGACACTGACCGACGCACGGGCATCACCGTCTACGGCCGCGAGCGAACCTTTGATTTTAATACACGAACTCGGACGATATTTAATACACGAACGTGCGCATCGACATTGCTCAAATAATTGCCTCCGTTTTGACATTCTGTTGGACTAAATATCAAAGAAAACGCTATTTAATACACGAACATTGATAGACGCACGGGCTCCACCGTCTACGGCCGCCGCGAGCGATCCTTTGATTTTAATACACGAACGTGCGCATCGACATTGCTCAAATAATTGCCTTCGTTTTGATATATTTTGTTGGATTAAATAGCAAAGAAAACGATATTTAATACACGAATGATCACATCGACACTGACCGACGCACGGGCATCACCGTCTACGGCCGCGAGCGAACCTTTGATTTTAATACACGAACTCGGACGATATTTAATACACGAACGTGCGCATCGACATTGCTCAAATAATTGCCTCCGTTTTGACATTCTGTTGGATTAAATATCGAAGAAAACGCTATTTAATAGAAGAACATTGATAGACGCACGGTCTCCACCGTCTACGGCCGCCGCGAGCGTTACTTTGATTTTAATACACGAACTCATGCGCTATTTAATACACGAACGTGCGCATCGACATTGCTCAAATAATTTCCTCCGTTTTGATATTCTGTTGGATTAAATAGCAAAGAAAACGCTTTTTAATACACGAACATTGATAGACGCACGGGCTCCACCGTCTACGGCCGCCGCGAGCGATCCTTTGATTTTAATACACGAACGTGCGCATCGACATTGCTCAAATAATTGCCTTCGTTTTGATATATTTTGTTGGATTAAATAGCAAAGAAAACGATATTTAATACACGAATGATCACATCGACACTGACCGACGCACGGGCATCACCGTCTACGGCCGCGAGCGAACCTTTGATTTTAATACACGAACTCGGACGATATTTAATACACGAACGTGCGCATCGACATTGCTCAAATAATTGCCTCCGTTTTGACATTCTGTTGGATTAAATATCAAAGAAAACGCTATTTAATACACGAACATTGATAGACGCACGGGCTCCACCGTCTACGGCCGCCGCGAGCGATCATTTGATTTTAATACACGAACGTGCGCATCGACATTGCTCAAATAATTTCCTCCGTTTTGATATTCTGTTGGATTAAATAGCAAAGAAAACGCTTTTTAATACACGAACATTGATAGACGCACGGGCTCCACCGTCTACGGCCGCCGCGAGCGATCCTTTGATTTTAATACACGAACGTGCGCATCGACATTGCTCAAATAATTGCCTTCGTTTTGATATATTTTGTTGGATTAAATAGCAAAGAAAACGATATTTAATACACGAATGATCACATCGACACTGACCGACGCACGGGCATCACCGTCTACGGCCGCGAGCGAACCTTTGATTTTAATACACGAACTCGGACGATATTTAATACACGAACGTGCGCATCGACATTGCTCAAATAATTGCCTCCGTTTTGACATTCTGTTGGATTAAATATCAAAGAAAACGCTATTTAATACACGAACATTGATAGACGCACGGGCTCCACCGTCTACGGCCGCCGCGAGCGATCCTTTGATTTTAATACACGAACGTGCGCATCGACATTGCTCAAATAATTGCCTTCGTTTTGATATTCTGTTGGATTAAATATCAAAGAAAACGCTATTTAATACACGAACATTGATAGACGCACGGGCCCCACCGTCTACGGCCGCCGCGAGCGAACCTTCGATTTTAATACACGAACTCGTGCGCTAAATAATACACGAACGTGCGCATCGACATTGCTCAAATAATTGCCGTCGTTTTTTATTTCTCAAATTATTTTGGGGGGGGAAGGGGGGGAGGGGGGGGGTGGGTCGAGGGTTGGGTCGTGTGTTCTGCAGGGCTTCGTGGCAATAATTGATCGATCACTTTTTTATTTATTTCTTTGAAAAGAGGGGGGAGGGGGAGAGGGAGGGGGGGGGAGGGGGTCGCGCTATGGGGGGTGCTTACTGTCCATCAAATATTGATAAGCTTGGGATTTTTTTTCGAGGGGGCAAAATAAAGTTGAGGGGGGGGGGGGGGGTGGGGGGTCGCAGGGTCGGGGGGGAGGCGGGGGGGTACGGGAGGTATGTTCCTAGGGTACCATCATCCATCCATACCACTTGGCACTTTGACAAAAAATTTCGGTCCGGTCGACACCACACCGATGACATCGTTTTACCGTTTCACATACTTACCAAGCGACGCTACGTCTCGATACAATCGGGACGGCGGCGTGCGCCTGGCGGCGACTTTTGAGAATATTGATAGAAGAGTGGTGACTGACGCGAAACGACAACGCCGCGCGCTGTGAAAACAGACAGAGAATGTTTTGGATTTTATAGTGAAGTGGGGTGTTGTTTCGTGTTGTGATCCTATCCATCTATTGGTATGTGTTGTTGTTTTATTATTTATATATTTTATAATAAAAAAATGTTGAGTACGGGCTTGTAGCTTGTGTTGTGTGATCGTTATGTAATAATTTTATTGTGTAACGAGAATGAGCGCTCGCTGCAAGCAAGCACGAAAAACGTGTTGTTTTTTTTTTTATTATGGAAATGTGTGAATAACGAAACAACGAACGAACTGTGGACTTCGTGTCTGTTGAACTGTGTGGACCGACGGATCGCATTATGTGCGTGTTCGTATGCAAACGGTCGTTGTATGAAATAATGTGAAACGACGTGACGGTACGGCGCTCGGACGCGCACAGTGTCCGTCACGTCTAATGAGTTTATGCTCTTTTATTGTAATAATGTGAGGCGCTCTATAGATTCCGGGCGGAATCGTATATGATGTCGCGAATGTGTTAACAAACTTTACACACGTGAACTCGTCTCGTTACGAACGTTCCCTATGGGGGCTTCTGGTCTGTGTGCATAACACGTTATGACGCACAGCCGAACGCCCTTATGCACGCGCAGCGCGTCTGACGGGTTGAGATATACGCGTTCAGACGTTCGCGCGTGCGACCCAAAAATCTATAATACACACACAGAGCTCGCCCGTCTGCGTTACGCGTATCTACGATCGTGAACGCTCGGGAATGAGGATCTTCGTTGTGCTGTGCGCTTAATCGCGCGCTTGTGCATCGATGTCTCTCTTATAACGAAGCTCCCTGGTTGATCCTGCCAGTAGTTATATGCTTGTCTCAAAGATTAAGCCATGCATGTCTCAGTGCAAGCCGTATTAAGGCGATACCGCGAATGGCTCAATATATCAGTTTTGGTTCCTTAGATCTTACTCAGTTACTTGGATAACTGTGGTAATTCTAGAGCTAATACATGCAATCAGAACTCTGACCAGTGATGGGATGAGTGCTTTTATTAGATCAAAACCAATCGACGGAGGGCCTCGCGTCCGAAGTCGTTACTTTTGATGAATCTGGATAACTTTTGCCGATCGCACGGTCCAGTACCGGCGACGCATCTTTCAAATGTCTGCCTTATCAACTTTCGATGGTAGTTTCTGCGACTACCATGGTTGTCACGGGTAACGGGGAATCAGGGTTCGATTCCGGAGAGGGAGCCTGAGAAACGGCTACCACATCCAAGGAAGGCAGCAGGCGCGCAAATTACCCACTCCCGGCACGGGGAGGTAGTGACGAAAAATAACGATACGGGACTCTTACGAGGCCTCGTAATCGGAATGAGTACACTTTAAATATTTTAACGAGGAACAATTGGAGGGCAAGTCTGGTGCCAGCAGCCGCGGTAATTCCAGCTCCAATAGCGTATACTAAAATTGTTGCGGTTAAAAAGCTCGTAGTTGCATTTGTGCGCCGCGCTGTCGGTGCACCGCATCCGCGGTGATACTGACACGTCTGCGGAGCATATCGTCGGTGAGCCGTCGGTCAAACGTCGGTTCAATATCAAAATCCTATCGCGGTGCTCTTCAATGAGTGTCGAGGTGGGCCGACAATTTTACTTTGAACAAATTAGAGTGCTCAAAGCGGGCTCAAAATGCTGCTTGAATATTTCGTGCATGGAATAATAGAATATGATCTCGGTTCTATTTTGTTGGTTTTCAGAACTCCGAGGTAATGATTAATAGGGATAACTGGGGGCATTCGTATTGCGACGTTAGAGGTGAAATTCTTGGATCGTCGCAAGACGAACATCAGCGAAAGCATTTGCCAAAGGTGTTTTCATCAATCAAGAACGAAAGTTAGAGGTTCGAAGGCGATTAGATACCGCCCTAGTTCTAACCGTAAATATGTCATCTAGCGATCCGCCGACGTTACTACAATGGCTCGGCGGGCAGCTTCCGGGAAACCAAAGATTTTGGACTCCGGGGGGAGTATGGTTGCAAAGCTGAAACTTAAAGGAATTGACGGAAGGGCACCACCAGGAGTGGAGCCTGCGGCTTAATTTGACTCAACACGGGAAATCTCACCAGGCCCGGACACCGGAAGGATTGACAGATTAACAGCTCTTTCTTGATTCGGTGGGTGGTGGTGCATGGCCGTTCTTAGTTGGTGGAGCGATTTG
>OX411761.1:28325378-28328909 GCA_948252205.1 Orthosia incerta
TAAAGATGATGGTTTAATATAATCGAAGCAGTTGTATTAACTCGTTGCCTACATCCAAAAATTTTTGGATGTTGGTTTGCAGATGCTTAAGAAAACTTAGTCGCTGCACTCATGATTTTGATATTCCGTTGGATTGAATAGTAAGTAAAGATAACGCTATTTAATATACGAACGTGCGCATCGACATTGCTCAAATAATTGCCTTCGTTTTGATATTCTGTTGGATTAAATATCAAAGAAAACGCTATTTAATACACGAACATTGATAGACGCACGGGCCCCACCGTCTACGGCCGCCGCGAGCGAACCTTCGATTTTAATACACGAACTCGTGCGCTATTTAATACACGAACTAACACATCGCCATTGCTTACAACATTGCCTCCGTTTTGATATTCTGTTGGAATAAATAGTAAAGATAACGCTATTTAATACACGAACATTGATAGACGCACGGGCTCCACCGTCTACGGCCGCCGCGAGCGATCCTTTGATTTTAATACACGAACGTGCGCATCGACATTGCTCAAATAATTGCCTTCGTTTTGATATATTTTGTTGGATTAAATAGCAAAGAAAACGATATTTAATACACGAATGATCACATCGACACTGACCGACGCACGGGCATCACCGTCTACGGCCGCGAGCGAACCTTTGATTTTAATACACGAACTCGGACGATATTTAATACACGAACGTGCGCATCGACATTGCTCAAATAATTGCCTCCGTTTTGACATTCTGTTGGATTAAATATCAAAGAAAACGCTATTTAATACACGAACATTGATAGACGCACGGGCTCCACCGTCTACGGCCGCCGCGAGCGATCATTTGATTTTAATACACGAACGTGCGCATCGACATTGCTCAAATAATTTCCTCCGTTTTGATATTCTGTTGGATTAAATAGCAAAGAAAACGCTTTTTAATACACGAACATTGATAGACGCACGGGCTCCACCGTCTACGGCCGCCGCGAGCGATCCTTTGATTTTAATACACGAACGTGCGCATCGACATTGCTCAAATAATTGCCTTCGTTTTGATATATTTTGTTGGATTAAATAGCAAAGAAAACGATATTTAATACACGAATGATCACATCGACACTGACCGACGCACGGGCATCACCGTCTACGGCCGCGAGCGAACCTTTGATTTTAATACACGAACTCGGACGATATTTAATACACGAACGTGCGCATCGACATTGCTCAAATAATTGCCTCCGTTTTGACATTCTGTTGGATTAAATATCAAAGAAAACGCTATTTAATACACGAACATTGATAGACGCACGGGCTCCACCGTCTACGGCCGCCGCGAGCGATCCTTTGATTTTAATACACGAACGTGCGCATCGACATTGCTCAAATAATTGCCTTCGTTTTGATATATTTTGTTGGATTAAATAGCAAAGAAAACGATATTTAATACACGAATGATCACATCGACACTGACCGACGCACGGGCATCACCGTCTACGGCCGCGAGCGAACCTTTGATTTTAATACACGAACTCGGACGATATTTAATACACGAACGTGCGCATCGACATTGCTCAAATAATTGCCTCCGTTTTGACATTCTGTTGGATTAAATATCGAAGAAAACGCTATTTAATAGAAGAACATTGATAGACGCACGGTCTCCACCGTCTACGGCCGCCGCGAGCGTTACTTTGATTTTAATACACGAACTCATGCGCTATTTAATACACGAACGTGCGCATCGACATTGCTCAAATAATTTCCTCCGTTTTGATATTCTGTTGGATTAAATAGCAAAGAAAACGCTTTTTAATACACGAACATTGATAGACGCACGGGCTCCACCGTCTACGGCCGCCGCGAGCGATCCTTTGATTTTAATACACGAACGTGCGCATCGACATTGCTCAAATAATTGCCTTCGTTTTGATATATTTTGTTGGATTAAATAGCAAAGAAAACGATATTTAATACACGAATGATCACATCGACACTGACCGACGCACGGGCATCACCGTCTACGGCCGCGAGCGAACCTTTGATTTTAATACACGAACTCGGACGATATTTAATACACGAACGTGCGCATCGACATTGCTCAAATAATTGCCTCCGTTTTGACATTCTGTTGGATTAAATATCAAAGAAAACGCTATTTAATACACGAACATTGATAGACGCACGGGCTCCACCGTCTACGGCCGCCGCGAGCGATCATTTGATTTTAATACACGAACGTGCGCATCGACATTGCTCAAATAATTTCCTCCGTTTTGATATTCTGTTGGATTAAATAGCAAAGAAAACGCTTTTTAATACACGAACATTGATAGACGCACGGGCTCCACCGTCTACGGCCGCCGCGAGCGATCCTTTGATTTTAATACACGAACGTGCGCATCGACATTGCTCAAATAATTGCCTTCGTTTTGATATATTTTGTTGGATTAAATAGCAAAGAAAACGATATTTAATACACGAATGATCACATCGACACTGACCGACGCACGGGCATCACCGTCTACGGCCGCGAGCGAACCTTTGATTTTAATACACGAACTCGGACGATATTTAATACACGAACGTGCGCATCGACATTGCTCAAATAATTGCCTCCGTTTTGACATTCTGTTGGATTAAATATCAAAGAAAACGCTATTTAATACACGAACATTGATAGACGCACGGGCTCCACCGTCTACGGCCGCCGCGAGCGATCCTTTGATTTTAATACACGAACGTGCGCATCGACATTGCTCAAATAATTGCCTTCGTTTTGATATATTTTGTTGGATTAAATAGCAAAGAAAACGATATTTAATACACGAATGATCACATCGACACTGACCGACGCACGGGCATCACCGTCTACGGCCGCGAGCGAACCTTTGATTTTAATACACGAACTCGGACGATATTTAATACACGAACGTGCGCATCGACATTGCTCAAATAATTGCCTCCGTTTTGACATTCTGTTGGATTAAATATCGAAGAAAACGCTATTTAATAGAAGAACATTGATAGACGCACGGTCTCCACCGTCTACGGCCGCCGCGAGCGTTACTTTGATTTTAATACACGAACTCATGCGCTATTTAATACACGAACGTGCGCATCGACATTGCTCAAATAATTTCCTCCGTTTTGATATTCTGTTGGATTAAATAGCAAAGAAAACGCTTTTTAATACACGAACATTGATAGACGCACGGGCTCCACCGTCTACGGCCGCCGCGAGCGATCCTTTGATTTTAATACACGAACGTGCGCATCGACATTGCTCAAATAATTGCCTTCGTTTTGATATATTTTGTTGGATTAAATAGCAAAGAAAACGATATTTAATACACGAATGATCACATCGACACTGACCGACGCACGGGCATCACCGTCTACGGCCGCGAGCGAACCTTTGATTTTAATACACGAACTCGGACGATATTTAATACACGAACGTGCGCATCGACATTGCTCAAATAATTGCCTCCGTTTTGACATTCTGTTGGATTAAATATCAAAGAAAACGCTATTT
>OX411762.1:0-5000 GCA_948252205.1 Orthosia incerta
GTGTCTTGTGTGTTTTGTGTGTTCACGTATGGACCTAAAATAATTCTGTTTTTATTTCTTAATTTTACATTTTAATAATTCTGCTAAACCAAGCAAAACTGACCCGTATTAATAGGGCCATAAGGTTGCGATCTTCTTTCTCTTGGTATTAGTTTAGATCTTAAAAATTTCTTTAATTTAATAATTATTACATTTTATAATAACTCAAAATAGACCAGTATTATAAGGACATAGAGTCAATTCTAATTCCCCTCACGGGTACTTAAAACCTGTTAAATAACAAAAATCTTCTATTAAAATTTATTACACAAAATTGACCCGTATTGTAGGGACATAGAGTCAATTTTATTTTCCTCACGCGTTTAAAACCGGGTAATCAACAAAAATCTTTTTAATTTTAAAATTAATTACGCAAAATTGACCCATAATTGTAGGGACATAGGGTCGATTATATTATTATCTCATTTCTATATCGTGTTATTTTTAATTCATTTTCTATTCTACAAGTCAATTTTATTTACCCAGTAGGGACCGTAAACGTAGGGACGTAAGGACGATTTTATTTCTCCTCACGTGTTTAATTAATTAACAAAAATCTCTTTTTATTTTTCTTTTTTATTTTTTTAATTACGCAAAATTGACCCGTATTTCTAGGGAGATAGGGTCGATTTTATTATTACTTCATTATTTCATTTCTATTTCGTGTTATTTTAATTCATTTCCTCTTTTTAATTCCAACCTAACTTACCCAGTAGGGACCCGTATGCTTAGGGACATAAGGTCGATTTTCATATTTTATTTTTCATTAATTATCTCTCAATTTTATTAAAACTGAAATAACTCTAAAACGGAGCGAGTTAGCCCGATTTTGAGGTCGACCTACGTACACTAGTGTAACTAGTGTACGTGCCGAGACCCCAGATCACCTCCTCCAGACCCCCCCAAATTAAATTTTATTTTATCAATTATTCAAATTTTATTTTATTTCAACTTAATTCTAACTATTTTACACATTATAAATTAAAAATTATACACAATAGCCCAGTAAGGTAGGGAGGACCAAGCCCCTTATCCCCCAGAGCAACAAACAGAATTTTGTCATTTTCCAAAATAATTAAGCCGCCACTGAATCTGAACCGACCTTCAAAACTAAAACACTAAAACGCTGATAACTCGTTAACGGAGAGAGATAGCCCGATTTTGAGGTCGACCTACGTACACTAGTGTAACTAGTGTACGTGCCGAGACTCCAGATCACCTCCTCCAGACCCCCCCAAATTAAATTTTATTATCTCTTGTTTATTTTTATTATCAAAAATTTTTAAATTTTACATTTTCTTTTTATTATAAATTAGTATTAGGTATTAAGTTAGGTATTAAGTAAGCTATAGTAGGGACGTTTACAACATACAAATTTTTTTTTTTTTTTTTTTTTTTTTTTTTTTTTTTTTTTTTTTTTTTTTTTTTTTTTTTTTTTTTTTTTTTTTTCTCTCGGCTCTTAAGTATAATATAAGACCGTAGGAGTAAAGAAAACTAACAAAATGCTTAGGACGCCAGGATTAAACCGTAAAACGGAGGAGACAGAGCTCCCTAAGACTTCTTCTGAAGGGGCACACACCACCACCCCAACCCCTCTTAATATCATCATCCCACCCACCCAACCATCTATAGCAATAGTTGAAACTCCCAAACAAAGGGACAAAGTAGCCGAAGCGAAGCTTTGCTTAATCAAAATAAAATCACAACTAAGACTATCGAGGAATATAAAAACAGAGATAAAAGACGAGATAACCTCGGCGGCGGAGAACTTGTACCAATTGGTGAAGGAGATAGGTCAGATAACTATTAAAAAGAAGGATATAAACAAAACATTCACCCTGCAAGAGGAAAGGGAACCAGAGGCTGATAAAATAGAGATAGAAAAACAACTGTTACAAAAACTAACCGAACATAGCGACCAGATAGAAAAAAATAGAATAGAAATGGAACGCCTTAGGGAAACGATAGAGAAGGGACATAAGGACATTGAAGCAAGGGCAACCTACGCGAGTGTAGTGGCCGCTTCCCCGAGGACGCAGCCCCCGGAGCACGCGGCTATTCACTCGGTGGTAATAACATCAACAGACGAGGAGGAAACAAGCGACCAAGTAATGGAGAAGATAAGAAAGGCGGTCAACGCAAAAGAGGAAGGCTTCCAGATAGATAGGGTACGTAAGGCAAGAGGCAGAAAAGTGATCTTGGGATGCAAGTCGAAAACAGAAGTAGATAGGGTAAGAGAGAGACTAAACAAAGAAGGTGCGGATCTGAGAGTGGAAGAGATTAAAAATAAGGACCCATTAATAATCATAAGAAACGTTAATAGGTTCAACACAGACGAGGACATAGGCAAAGCGCTGAGACAGCAAAATAAGCATCTGTTAAAGGACGTACCGGAGGAACAATACAGAGCCACAATTAGATATAAGAAGAGCGCGCGGAACCCTCACCAGCAACATGTGGTACTGAGTGTGTCCCCCCAAGTATGGAGTATACTAACGGCGGCAAACTGCATACATATCGATATGCAGAGACTGAGGGCAGAAGATCAGTCGCCGTTGGTCCAGTGCTCGAAGTGTCTGGGATACGGGCACACAAAGAAAACGTGCCATGAGGAGAAGGACAGATGCGCTCATTGCGGAGGGTCACACTTCCGAACGGAATGCGAAGTCTACCACGCAAATGAGGCGCCGGCATGTATAAACTGCCAGAAGGCAAGCATAACAAATAACAGGCACAACGCATTCAGCTCGGACTGCCCGGTACGCACAAAATGGGAGACTTTAGCGAGGTCCACAGTAGCCTACCAGTGTTAAGGTGGATACGGGCAATAACCGGAACAGCACAGAAAAACAAGGAGGACACCAGTATCGCGTAATACAAGCCAACCTGCAGAGGTGCAAACAAGCAACAGATGAGCTGATCATGGAGGCAGCTAAAAGGAAGGTTGCGTTTGCACTTCTGCAGGAACCATACACCGGATCAAGCAAGAAAATGAAAACCTACCAGGGCACCCGAACGATCCAATTTGAAGGAAACACGGACAAAACAAACAAGTCTGCAATTGTGGTGTTCGATGACAACATTGACGTAACCCAGTGCCCCAGGCTGACCACAGAAAACATTGCAGTGGTACGACTGAGAACTGAGGCCTGGAACATTGTTGTCATCTCGGTATACCTGGAGGGAGATGCAAAAATAGAAGAAGACATAGAACACATCCAAGAAATTATCAAAGTAGTGGGAAATAAAAGCATGATACTGGGGGGGGATGTAAACGCGTGGAACATATGGTGGGGGAGTAGGGAGAATAATAGGAGAGGGCAAGAGTTGGCAGGAGCATTGGACGAGATGGAGCTGCACATTCTCAACCAGGGCTTCAAACCCACCTTTGATTGTCACAGAGGAGGAAGGCATTTTACAAGCTGTGTGGACATCACGGTGTGCACGTCAGATATGCTTGGCAAAATAGCAAACTGGAGACTGGACGGTAACCTCACAGTGTCAGACCACAAAGCAATCCTGTTCGAAGTAAATCTGAGAAAATCAAAAGGCATAGATATTAAAAGAACAACTAGAATTTATAACACAAGAAAAGCAGATTGGACAGAATTCAGAACAGACATTAAACAGAATTGGGAAAGAATAAACATTAATTTGGAAGAAATAACAAAAATAACGACAGAAGAAGAACTAAACAATAAAGTAGAAGAATACACTAAAGTCATAGAAGAAGCATGCAAACGAAATATACCTGAGGCCGGACAAAAGAAGAAAGCAGGATTGACTTGGTGGACAGAAGAACTGACACAGAAGAAGAAAGAGGTGAAAACACTTAAAAAGCGCATACCAAATGCCGCTCAGGTGCGCAGAGAGAGTGTTGTCCAAGCATATCTGGACGCGAAGGAGGAATACCGGCAGCTTGTGGAGAAAGCCAGAACAACAAGCTGGAAAAAGTTCTGCGAAAAACAAGATAGGGAAACCATGTGGGATGGAATATATAGGGTGATAGGCCGCACGACAGTTAGGCAGGAGGACACCCCCCTGATTAAAAATGGGAAAGTATTGGAAGGCGAAGAGTCTGCCAGGGCTCTAGCGGAGGCATTCTATCCGGAAGACGATGCGCTGTCGGACAGTGTAGCCCACAAGGCAATTAGAATTAGGGCAGAAAAATTGAGCGAGGACAGAGGTGATGAGCTACCTGACCCTCCATTCACTATCGAAGAGCTGATGATTGCGACGGATAGCTTCAACCCAAAAAAGGCGCCAGGGCTAGATGGGTTCACTCCGGACATATGTAGGGCAGCCATAGCGTGCAAACCGGAGTTATTTTTAGCGTTGCTCAATAAATGCCTAGAGCTATCGCTCTTCCCTACGGTGTGGAAAGAGGCGGTAATAGTTATCTTAAGGAAACCGGGGAAAGATGACTACTCAAATCCCAAATCCTACCGGCCGATTGGGCTATTGCCGGTATTAGGGAAAATTTATGAGAAGATGCTGGTGAAGCGAGTCAGGTGGCATACCCTCCGACAAATGAGTCCCAAGCAGTACGGGTTCACACCGCAACGCAGTGCCGAGGACTCCCTCTATGACCTTATCAAGCATATCAGATCAAAACTGAAAGAGCAAAAAATTACATTAATCATATCGCTCGACATAGAGGGAGCCTTCGACAGTGCTTGGTGGCCCGCGGTAAGATGTAGGCTAGCCGAATCAAATTGCCCAGAAAATATCCGCAAAGTATTAGATAGTTACCTGACGAACCGGAAGGTCAGGGTGAGATACGCTGGAGCAGAAGCTCGGAAGGCAACAGAGAAGGGATGTGTCCAAGGTTCCATCGGGGGACCCACATTCTGGAACGTTTTGCTGGATCCGTTATTAGCCAGTCTGGAAATGGGAGGGAACTACTGTCAGGCGTTCGCTGACGATGTGGTTCTGGTTTTCTCCGGCGATACAGCACTCGA